>SJYX01000092.1:220051-306209 GCA_006410675.1 Oreotragus oreotragus
AAAAATCAGTTAAGCTCTTTGTCCATATTTGCCCCCTCACTGCCTCTCCCAATGGACACGGGGATGAACACCAGCAAGGACAGGGCATCCTGTCTGACTCTTGCTTCTGCTGCATCCTCAGAGGCATCATCACACCAGGCTGAGCGCAGCTCCCAGAAGCCTCCTGCAGCTGGGGGACAGCAGGGCAAACAGGCAACCAGGCTGAGAGAGATGCCACAGCAGCAGGGACTAGAATGTTCTGTGAGGAGCAGAGCCCCAGCTGTCCCCTCTCAGGACAGCCCAGAGTTTCACACTTCTTTCCTCCCCTCTTTCAGTCCGCACTGAAATTCCTGGAGGAAGGAAGACAGAACAGCGAGATCGCAGGTGGGCACTGGACATGTAGGAAAAACAGAGCGATCGCGCTGAGCCCGGAGCCAGCAAGACCTGGTTCAGTGTTGGCCGAACCAGGCCAGAAAGGGCCACCATCCCGCCGTCTCCCTGGCCCCTTTCCCCGCGCCCTCTCACAAGCCACAAATCGAGAGTCCTTCCCAAGCCGCTCCCACTCTCCGACTCCCTTTGCCAGTTTCCCCATATTCTGCCAACCCCTAGTGTTGGTACTATTTTCTTACCCCTCTTGATCTATTCTAAGGTAAACGTGCATTTTCACATTTAGCACCTGAAGCCAGGATGCCTCTTGCAGACAATGTCTTCGTGTAATCGCTGGTGGCAGGTGGCAGTTGTGACCAAAATGTTATTGCCTGTACCTGTGCAGACTGGGCGGCTATTCCTGATGGAATCATTTCAGCGTTCCCCAGCGCGGGAGAAAATGTCTCCCCAGGCAGTCCTTAGATCACCAGTGGGAGCACCCACACTTTGGGGGGGTCTTTGCTCTAAATCACCCCTACAATCTCTTCTGCCCCCCTCACCCTCCAGACAGCCTGTTTACTCTGCCTGGAACAGCCCCCCTCCTCATGGAAGGGGTCTCACTTACTCCCCTTCCCTTTACTTAACTCTGAACTATCTCAAGCTCATTCATACAACCATTATGCCATGCTTGCAGATTTGATGGGGTGGGAAATGGCATGGCAGAGGCAGAAATGGCATGCCTCTACTCCATCATAACCAGGATTCAGCTGGGAAGACTTGCATGCCTAGGGCTAGAATATTCAGAAGTCTTATTCACTCCAGCACCCAGTACCTGGGCTTCAGGGTGGTCAGATGTCTTATATGGCCACTCTGGGCTCTGGGACTTCCAGCGAACAAAGCAGAAGCTTCATCAGTTTCCAAGACTCAGCCCCAGAACTCCCATAGCATCACTCCTGCCATACTCCACTGGTCAAAGTAGTCACAGCCCTGCCAGAGACAAGGAACAGGAGGGGGAAGGGGAACCTGGACCTGTAGGTGAAGCTGGGACATATGGATTCTGGGACAAACAAGAGAATAGGGGATATAGCTTGAGACATATAATTGTCTTATTAACACTCACCATGTAGTAGTCACGGGTGTGGAGGTTCTCATACTCATTTCCTGGAGGAGAACACCAGGGGTCATAAAAGCAGTAAGTGTTCCGGTCTGTCTGACTTGACGTCAGGGATTTCTTGCCTCCATCCCGGTGGAGTCCAGCTAAGAACACACCATGTTTTTTCCTGCCCAGACTTCTAAGATCATCTTCAATTTACTAACACCTTGCTGAGGCAGTGAAGATCACATGCCAAAGTGGAATGAAGGCACAGAACAGGTAAGTGACCAGCCCTAGGTCACACAGCAAACCATTGGAAGAGCCAGTATATGGGAGGTTTTCACACCATCTTTAAACAATAGGAGTAAATTAAACGTCTCTTCCGTTGCCAGGCTAAGTGTTGTTTTCCAGTTTGAGTTTTGTTTGCATGTGTATATTTTGAATAAATGTGATAACTAAGCCACAAACATTCCCAGCACACTGGGGTATATTAAAATTACAGGCTGCTGATCAAATGGAGAAAAATCACAAACAGGGACAAAAATGATGCCTTTTATTTGCTCAGTGCTTCTTGAAGCACTCAAATGGGTCTGTCAGCTTGATGGCCAATTCCAAGGCTGCGGGAAATGAGGGGAGGTGGGGTGGGGGTGAATTGGTGAGGCTGCAGGAAGTGGAACCCCATGGTGAAAGACTGTGGTTCTTTTCTTTTCTAAAACATTGCATCTGTGCCCCTGCTTCACCTCAGCCAGTTTTGAAAACACAAAAAGCTGGCAAAAGGGGTATTTATCATTGTCTGACTGGCAGCAGTTCCCACTCAGTGTTAAAGACCAGAATCTATTTCCTGATTGTTGAAGAAAATCAGGGTACCCTTCTAGAATTAGGGGGTCCTGGTTTCGAATCTCTTCTGGACCCTGCAGTGGGGTCTGTCTGGGGTCCTTGAGGCCAAGTGCCCCCACTACTGTAGTCTCTGCCCATCCACTGTCAAATAAAAGTAAAATCAGACTTAGTAAAGGGAGGCTTTGATTTGAAAAGAGGATTGCAAAGGGGAAAGGGGGCTATTCTATCAGACAGTGCTGTGACTATAGTTCTGCAAGCACCTCAGTGAAAGTGAAAGTGAAGTTGCTCAGTTGTGTCCAACTCTTTGGGACCCCCATGGACTGTAGCCCACCAGGCTCCTCCATCCATGGGATTTTCCAAGCAAGAGTACTGGAGTGGGTTGCAGGCTCTTCTTGACCCAGGGATTGAACCCGGGTCTCCTGCATTGCAGACAGATTCTCTACCATCTGAGCCATCAGGGAAGTCAGGGAATATTTTGTCCTGAGGCCAGTCTCTTCTCAGGAGGGGTTAGGCTGAGAGTGGGCCAAAATTAAGGGATTTGGGGGAAGGAGAAAATTTAACCATAGTTTAGTTAACAAGGGTCAACCAAAAAAACCCTCACAACCTAAAGGACTAGAGCCCACGATGGGACTTCCCAGGTGGCTTAGTGGCCAGTGTTTTGCCTTCCAATGCAGGAGCCATAGGAGACATGGGTTCAATTCTTGGGTCGGGAAGACCCCCTGGATGAGGAAATGACAAACCACTTCAGTATTCTTGCCTGAAAAATTCCACGGACAGAGGAGTCTGGTGGGTTGCAGTTCATGGGGATCTCAAAGATTCAGACATAACTGAGGATGCATGCATAGCTCAGGATACAGCCTCTCAGACAGGAACTGTTCCAAAGTAGTGAGGGAGAAGCCAAGATATAGAGGAGTTTTTGCAAAACAAACAAGCAACAACCAAAAACCCATGAAGTGGAACAACAAAAGATTATTGCTAATTACAATATCAGATATCATAAGTTAACAATTTTAAAGCTTTTCTATGTTTGGGAAGATGCAAGAGTGTGAGCTCATAAAAATTTTCCTTGGGATATGCATCTTAACTATGGAGGGCCAGTATCCTGGTTTTCTATATCCTGAATTCTCAGGGCTCACTGACAGGGGGGCTCTAGTGGCCCATGGCTTGCTGATGGGCAACATTTATTGTTTACTGAGATAATGGGCAACATTTTCATTTGTCCACAAGAAAATTTGGTTCAGATTGACTGCTGGAGACAAGCAGCTCAGCTAGTCACTTATGAGGCAAAGAACAGGGATTCAGAGGGTCTGTGACTGGCCTTGTCATAGGTAAACAAAGTAGGCATCCATGAGTGTTCCCCAGGTCATAGGAGGAAGGGTGGTTCTTTGCAGCAAGTGGTTTTCCAAAATGAAAAAAAAGGGTAAGGGGACTTCCTTTCATCCTGTTTCTCAGAAGCATAGGGTACAACTGAACCCTATCATCACTCAACTGGGGATGATAATTAAAATAGCTATCTACAATTTTAATATTTTTAAAGTAACTTGGAAGCACTGAATGCACAGTAAAGGCTCAATAAATATCCATGACCCTCACTGTGAGGTCCATAAGGGCCGGGTGAGTTGATTCAGTGTGTTTTCTCAGATGCTAGCACAATTGCCAAAATCCACTGATCAGCTGGAGTGGCCTTCAGCAAGCTTCAGTATCCCGGACTATAAATGAGACATTTATAGTCTAAAGGACTATAGGACCATCTATAGGAGATAGATGGGCCCCAGACTGAGCAGCTGAAGTTTGTCCCAGTGGACAGATATTCCAAGATGAAGAGTTAGAGGAAATGAGCCCCGCCCAGTCAGACAGAGACCTCGTATTTCTCATTCTCAGAGTCAAGGAGATCGTCCCAACTATACATATGCACAGAAAGTTCCCTTGGAGGTCAAAAAGAGAGTGCTGTCATCCAACCCATAAGCCTCTACTGGAATCCATCTTGGCTAAGAGACACATGTGCATTCAGGGAAGGACTGTGAGTAACCAAACAGGGACTCAGAGCCAGGCAAAGCAAGATGATTGGTCGAAGGGAATCCGGAAGAAATGCCCCATATGAGTGACTCAAACTACCATGAGGGCATGACTTTTTCTCTGAGTCCACCCATGTATCTATCCCCAAGCACTCTTTTCCCTCCTAATAAACACTTTACTTGCTTCACTACTGTCTGTGTGGAAAAGCATCTCTATAGAGCTTACGAGCCAGGGCCTCTCACTGGCCTCTGCCCTGGTGGCCTAGGGGCTAGGTTTAGCACTCTCACTGTCAAGGCCTGACTTCAGTCTCTGGCCGGCAAACTGAAATTTTGCTTAAAGCTATTGCCAGGTCAAGGTGACTGAGATCAACATGATAATCTTGACTGCACAGGGTTGTGGGAAAAGCTGGTTTAAAACATAACATTCCAAAAAACGAAGATCATGGCATCTGGTGCCATCATTTCATGGCAAATAGATGGAGAAACAATGGAAACAGTGACAGACTTTTATTTTCCTGGGCTCCAAAATCACTGCAGATGGTTACTGCAGCCATGAAATTAGAAGACGCTCGCTCCTTGGAAGAAAAGCTATGACAAACCTAGACAGTGTATTAAAAAGCAGGCATTACTTTGCCAACAAATGTCCACTTAGTCAAAGCTATGATTTTTCCAGTAGTCATGTATGGATGTGAGAGTTGGACCATACAGAAGGCTGAGCGCCAAAAAATTGATGCTTTCGAACTGTGGTGTTGGTGAAGACTCTTGAGAATCCCTTGGACTCCAAGGAGATCAAACCAGTCAATCCTGAAGAAGGCCTTCCCTTGTAGCTCAGTCGGTAAAGAATGTGCCTGCAATACAGGAGACCTGGGTTCAATTCCTGGGTCAGAAAGATCCCTTGAAGCAGGAAATGGCAACCCACTCCAGTATTCTTGCCTGGAGAATCCCATGGACAGAGGAGCCTGGCAGGCTGCAGTCCATGGAGTCCCAAAAGTCGGACACGACTTAGCAACTAAACCACCACCAATCCCAAAAGAAATCAATCCTGAATATTCATTGGAATGACTGATGCTGAGGCTGAAGCTTCAATACTTTGGCCACCTGATGCGAGGAGCCGACTCACTGGAAAAGACTCTGATGCTGGGAAAGATTGAAGACAGGAGGAGAAGGGGACAGCAGAGGATGAGATGGTTGAATGGTATCACTCGATGGACACGAGTTTGAGCAAGCTCTAGGAGATGGTGAAGGATAGGGAAGCCTGGGGTGCTGCAGTCCATGGGGTCACAGAGAGTTGGACATGACTCAGCAACTGAACAACACAGGGTTGTGGAGACAATTATGTAATTTTGGGAAATCCAAGGGGCCCAGACAATGCCTGACACATCCCTGGTAACCAGTGACAAAGACTCTCTCCTCAACTTTACTCAGACTCTTCTGAAGAGGCCTCTCTGTAACTAGACCGTGCCCTTGGGCTCTGTTTTTAATCTGTTTAGCCTAGTTTCACCAAGAATTCTGATGGGTCAGTTTAGCAAAAATCCCCGACCCTTCATATCTGATCACAATCCTTATCCTCCGCCCTTGATATCTTATCACCCTGGCCTGCCATCAGCAAAAATTCTGTGAACTTGGTTCAGTTAGAATTCCCCTTACCCATGACGCTTCCTCTTAGTAAGTTTCTGTCCACTGAGCCAGAGCTTGCTCCTTGGCTATCAGTCTCCACTTGGCCTTCCTGTGTTCAGAGCTGTACTTCATCTCTACCCTATCACAACATACCGCACCCCCAGCCCACGCTCCACTGCAGCAGTCTTCCATGGATAAAGTCTGCTTTTAGGGCTTCCCAGGTGGCTCAGTGGTAAAAAACCCACCTGCCAATGCAGAAGACCCGGGTTTGAACCCTGGGTCAGGAAGATCCCCTGGAGAAAGAAATGATAGCCCACACCAATATTCTTGCCTGGAAGATCCCATGGACAGAAGAGCTTCGCAGGCTCCATTCCATGGGGTTGCAAACGGTTGGACACGACTTAGCAGCTAAACAATACCTTCTTTAAAAAATGTGTCACAAAGTTTTCTTTAACACCAGCAAATGAGTTTCCTTCCCATTTCTACCTAGCCTCCAAAATTATTATGAGCCAAACTCTCAGCATTCTGCTCAGTGCTTCCAACGGCCTGGTCCTTTAAGGCCATAGGGTGAATGATCAAAACCAGACGCCCTGGGGTGATGCCCACACCACTCAACATCAAGGCAGCAGTGGCAGAAGTGAAGACTCTGACCCCCTACATGCCACTCCACACTGACACCCTGGTCCTCCTCACTTCCACAGGCCGTGGATGCAGGACTTGGGGGTGAATTGAAAAGTTAGCATCTGCGACTTTCCTAAAGTACAAATATTTGGCCACTTTATTTCACTGAACCTTGATTCTGCTGTTGTTCAGTCGCTCAGTAGTGCCTGACTCTTCGCAAGCCCATGAACTGCAGCACGCCAGGCTTCCCTGTCCTCCACCATCTCCTGGAGCTTGCTCAAACTCATGTCCATCCAGTCGGGGATGCCATCCAACCATCTCATCCTGTCATTCCCTTTTCCTCCTGCCTTCAATGTTTCCCAGCATCAGGGTCTTTTCTAATGAGTCGGTTCTTCGCATGAGGTGGCCAAAGTACTGGAGCTTCAGCTTCAGCATCAGTCCTTCTAATGAATAATGAGGATTGATTTCCTTTAGGATGGACTGGTTTACCTTGATTCATCTCTCTGTAAAAAGAAGACTGACTGATAAAACGTGGGTGAGAAACTGCTTTGTATACGGTTACCGTTACAGAGGTAATCGCGCGTGTCCCCATTCCACAGAGGAGAAACCAAGGGAAAGGCCCAATAACCCTAGGCCATGGCTCCACCCTCCCGCCTTTAAAATCGGGCGGGGCGGGGCCACGGCATCGATCACTCGGCGCTTCGCTAGGCATGCCTTGGTGGGCAATCGAGCTGCGAGTGATCGATACTCCGGCAAGCTTCTGACTACTCGGAGAGGGCCGGAGCGTTCGGTTTTCAGAGGACAAGTCGTCGCCGGCCTCCGGCGTGTCGATACCGTCCAAATCTGAGCCAGGTAGGTGAGCAACTCGAGAGGAGTGAACAGCTCTGGCTCCTTAGAAGCGGAGGCCGGACTATGGGGGAGGGCTGCAAGCGGGCAGGGACCGTCTCGCGCGTGCGCCTTGGAAAGCTCGGGGCAGCCCTTCAAAGCCCGAAACTCAGCGGGGCCTTGGGGACAGGGAAAAACCAGGGCGGCGCATGCGCTCTGAGAACGCAGCTTAGCGGGTCGACTCTCCAGAGCCGCCGAGAAGAGGGCCTTGGTCCCGCGCGTGCGTAGTGCTCTCCTTATGCCAGGTATTGCTTTTTGCGCTTGCGTGCGACCAGACTGTTGTGCGCTTGCGCAGTTTTTGATGTCTGATTGGTTCGTAGCTCCGGTAGCTCAGCAGGTAAAGAATCCGCCTACAATGTAGGAGAGACCCGGGTTCGATTCCTAGGTCGGGAAGATCCCCTGGAGAAGGGATAGGTTACCCACTCCAGTATTCTTGGACTTCCCTGGTGGCTCAGCTGGTAAAGAATTCGCCAGCAATGGGGGAGACCTGGGTTCAACCCCTGGGTTGGGAAGATCCGTTGGAGGGGAAGGGAAAGGTACCCCACTGCAGTATTCTGGCCTGGAGAATTCCATGGACTGTAGAGTCCATGGGGTCGCAAAGAGTCGGACAGGACTGAGCAACTTTCACTGATGTGTCTCGAAGGCCCCTGCGCTTCTCAGTATTTGTACCGGCAGGTGCATGCCGCCCATCTCTGCCTGGCCAGTTAGCCTTTGTTGTCGGTCTGGAACTAGGAAGACTGAGCAGGCTTGAACCATCAGGCCCCGAATGCAGACCGAGGGAAATAAAGTCCCGGGAGAGGTGCTGGGAAGGGAAAAGGTGTGAAACCTCCCAGTAGAGGCATGGTGGGGATACAAAGAGCCCGTCCAGCCCACCCGTCCTGGAGGACCCGATGGGGCCTGTGCATGTGGGCGCCTGGAAGAAGGGGGTGTCTGACTCAATAGAGGTTAACTCTGAGCATAGGTGTCGCATTATGCGCCCTCGGAATCCAGCAAAGATAAGTCGTCGTGCTTAGCAGGGTTAGAGCAAGTCAGGGCAGGTGTTGGGATCACACCAGCAGGCTCCACCCCAAGCCTTTCTGCACTTTACAGAACTGAGCAGCCTGTTCCCAGAAAGCTAGATTGAAGCTGATATATTCCGAGAAGCACTTCAGAGCCTTAAAGATAGTTTAAGAGAATTCTGGGATGACTGCAGTGGCTTCCAGAAGGCTTTATTTTAGAGCTGACAGGAACCCACTTGGGTTGTTGTCTAACAGTCAACCAGACACGACTTTCCAATGATGTACTCCATCTGGATGTGAACTCATGAAGCTCAGGACCTGAGTTAGGCCGTTGGTTGTGTACAGCCTGTACTCCGCTCCTTGGTGTTTTAAGTGACCAGCAAGAAGCTGTTCTGAAGTTCACTTTAGAGTGGTCTGTACAGCCAAGACAAAAGTCACTGTGAGAGGCTAGCTCATACAGTCTTTTTCTGACAACCCCCCCCAGCACCACCCCCGCCTTTTCAAGACTATTTCATATGCCAGTAAACAGACCTTTATGTAAGAAGTCAAGACAGTCCACTGAGAAGAGCAGTTCTATGCAGCTGGTACCTGACCTTCCCATGAAAGCTGTCTTACATGGAGAGGCCAATACAGACAGGTGGTGCTCTGGGAGGTCAGTTTACAAAGCTAGGACACAGGAACATTCTCTGGAAGGTTCGTTCATTTAATACAACGTTTTATAAAAGGCAGTTCACCTCTACCCTCACCCCTTTCGAAAAACAGCCATCTGTAACCAACAAGACACATCTTTTAAGGCCAATGCCAGTTAATCCCAGGGAGACTGACTTTAAGGTGAGTTTAGAAGGCCACTCGGGCTTTTTCATATGGCAACATTCAGAAAACTAAGATCATGGCATTTGGTCACATCACTTCACGGCAAATAGGTGGGGAAACAGTGACAGACTATTTTCTTGGGCTCCAAAATCACTGCCGATGATGACTGCAGCTGTGAAGTTAAAAGACGCTTGCTCCTTGGAAGAAAAGTTATGACCAACCTAGACAACTTATTAAAAAGCAGAGACATTACTTTGCCAACAAAGGTCCATCTAGTCAAAGCTATGGTGTTTCCAGTAGTCATGTATGGATGTGAAAGTTGGACTATAAAGAAAGATAAGTGCCGAAGAATTGAGGCTTTTGAACCGTGGTGTTGGAGAAGATTCTTGAGAGTCCCTTGGACTGCAGGGAGATTTAACCAGTCCATCCTAAAGGAAATCAGTCCTGAATATTCATTGGAAGGACTGATGCTGAAGCTGAAACTCCAGTACTTTGGCTACCTAATGCGAAGAACTGACTCATTTGAAAAGACCCTGATGCTGGGAAGGATTGAAAGTGGGAGGAGAAGGGGATGACAGAGAATGCGCTGGTTGGATGGCATCACAGACTCAGTGGACATTAGTTTGGGAGTTGGTGATGGACAGGTAGGCCTGGCATGCTGCAGTCCATGGGATCGCAAAGAGTCAGACATGACTGAGCGACTGAACTGAACTGAACTGATGATTTGGGGGACTGTATGTCTCAATTTGTCTGGAATAATGCCAGTTTATGACTTGTCCCTGAAAGCTACTTCCAGTATTCCGCACTTCCGATATTCGACTTGTGTAAGGTGAAATTCCTACATGCAGAAATGACAGTCCCAAGCAGTAAAGAACAGAGAAAATGATGAAAATAAACAATTTTGAAAGAGAAAAATAAATGTATATTTTACCAAGCTTAGGTTTATAAATAAAAGGCTTATATATATAGCATCCTGCTTCCCAGGTGAAGAATCTACCTGCCCAAGTAGGAGACATGGGAGCCTTAGGTTTGATCCCTGGGTCGGAAAAATCCCCTGGAGTAGGAAATGGCAACCCACTCCAGTATTCTTGCCTGGGACATTCCATGGACAGAAGAGCCTGGTAGGCTACGATCCATGAGGTCACAAAAGAGTTGAACATGACTGAGCAACTCAGCACTGCCTGGGCATCCTGGTTTGTATGGTAAATTCTGTGGTTAACTGACCTATAGCTAATTACCAGAGGCTGTTTGTGCAACATGCTTGTCCCTTTTATGTGGAGCTCTTGGTCAGGTGTGGGGGGTGGGCAGATGGGCAGTGTAAAGGCCAGTCCACAGTCCCACTCAAAGATTGTTCATACAATTTACCCTGATTCCCTCCTCTGGAAGGCCCCTTCATTTACTACAGTCTTTTATTAAAAAGGAAATTCAGTGAGGAACTCTGGGAAGCAAATCAGCAAAGCCAGGCCATGAGGCTATTCAGGCTGATTCCTTTCTCCAGAAAATTGCTTGGTAACAATTGTGAAGAAACCTTTCTGTCAGACCAATGGGGAATGCTGGAAGCCTGATTTGTAAAGGCTGGATGTGAGGCCTGAATGGGGCCTTCCCAGTGGTGCTACTGGTAAGGAACCTGCCTGCCAGTGCAGGAGATGTAAGAGATGCATGTATGATCCCTGGGTTGGCAAGATTCCCTGGAGGAGGGCGTGGCAACCTACTCCAGTATTCTTGCCTGGAGAATCCCATGGACAGAGGAGCCTGGCGGGCTATGGTCTGTGGGGTCGCAAAGAGTCGGACAGGACTTAAACGACTTAATGCACACGTACGCACGCACGCAGATGGTGGCCAGCATGGCGCCTCACTGTGGCTGCCACGTGGAGCCTCCCGAGGCTCTCTGGGAGGCTAGTGTTTAAGGTCAGTCATGAGACCTGCAGGGCCATTTCAGTGACTCATACAGAGGCAACCTGTAAAACCATTTTGAAAACGAACTCAGCTATCCTGAAGCTCACACCTCTGAAGGGCTGTGTCGTGTAGTCAACATAAGATTCTGAAGGCCTTGTAAGACATTTGCTGAGGAACTCTGGATTCAAAGTAAATTACTCCGGCTATTTAACTTGGCCAAGAGGAGGCTGTTTTGTACAGCCATCTTGAGGCCCTCCCTCTCAGAAGGGTGGTCCATGTGGCCATCCACCTGAGGCTCTCCCACAACCAGTTGGCAAAGCAGCCACTCAGCCACCTTTCATCTGTATTTATGAAAACCAAATGCAAGACCACCTTGGGAAGCCGTTTGGCAAAGCAGCACCTGAGGGCACCTTGAAGGCTGGTTTTGTCAGGCCTTTGTGAGCTCTGCGACGTCACCTGGGGAGGCCGGTTTGCAAAGGTTAAAATTCTGCATCCCGGGGAACTAGTTTATAGGTCATTTGAAACCCTCTGGGAGGCTATTTAATAAGGCCACAAGAGACCAATTTACAGAGCTGGTACATAGGCCCAGTAGAAGCCATTTTTCCATTAAGGCAAATAAGTGGTCTTCTAGGAGACCTTTTTATAGACCTTTGTGAGAAGCCAGAATATGAGGCCTCTGAGGTCTTTGCACACCCGAGATGAGATTTTTCAAATATGACTTAGGGAGCTCAAACCAGTGCTCTGTGACAACCTAGAGGGGTGGGATGGGGGTTCAAGAGGGAGGGGACGTGTGTATACCTGTGGCTGATTCACGTTGCTGTATGGCAGTGAAAGGCGCTCAGTCCTGTCCGACTCTTTGCGACCCCATGGACTATACAGTCCATGGAATTCTCCAGGCCAGAATACTGGAGTGAGTAGCCTATCCATTCTCCAGGGGATCTTCCCAAGCCAGGAATCGAACCAGGGTCTCCTGCATAGCTAGTGGATTCTTTACCAACTGAGCTATCAGGGAAGCCCCACTGTATGGTAAAAACTAGCACAATATTGTAAAGCAATTATCTTTCAATCAAAAGCAAAAAAATTTTTAATATGGAAAGCAGAAAAGAAAGAAGAAAATTAAAATTACTCATGGTTTTGCCACGTGAAAAAAAATTGCTTTATAAGACTTACATGAGACAGGGGGATGAGCCCTGAGGCCATCCAGTTGATGGGTCCACGTGCTCTTCTGCGTGTGGCTGGTGGATAAGACCACCAGGGCTGGAAGGCTGCACTGTGAAACTCTTCTAAGGTTGCTGTTAAGGAGGCCAACGCAAGGTGTTTAAGAATCTTCTAGGAGCTGGAGATAGGAATCATCCTGGCAGGCTTGGGCCAGGCCATTCAGGCTGTCTGAGTCCTGTCATGCAGTAAGCCAGCTGGGAAGGATAACCACTGTGAACCAAGGCCTGAGCTGGGATCCAGAGCTCCAAAAGCTGACACAGTCCTTATGCCTGAACACAAAGCGTGTTCTGGGTACACACTGCCACTTGCTATAAAGTTTTGGACGTATTGCTTATTTTCTCATCTCACTTCACTCACCTGTAAAACCTCACATTGTAGAGTTGCGAGGGATGTGTTAGATAATGTACACAAAGCAGGCAGCATTGGAGATTCACTGGCAATCCAGAGGCTCGGACTTGGCACTTTCACTGCAGGAGCGCGGGTTCAGTCTTATCTGGGGAGCTAAGATCTGCACGCTGCGTGAAGAAGCCCAAAAGACAGACAAACCTTGGAGCATGATGTGGCACAGAGGAAAAGGGCATGGAGGTTGACCAGAAGTTTTAAGTCCTGTCTCTGTGCCCTTGATTGACTGTGATGTTTTGGTTGAGTCACTTCACTTTTTCTCTTGGACTTTAGTTTCCTCATCAGCAAAACAGGAGGGGGTTTTCAGGAGAAATGACCACATACATCCCTGTTCACTTCCCAATATTGTGAGGAACAAAATTAGACAGGGATGCTGGGGAAACCATAATAGACCACTCTTACTTTTGGACAGGACCAGGATGAGGTCCCTCAAAAACAGTAACAAGTGGGAAAGGTTTGCCCTTCTCTTATGGGAAGTGATAGGATTTTCTCATCTGTAGAATGAGGATAATAATTCCTCAGAGTTTTCTTCAGAGTTAACCTAGGGAATTCCCTGGCGGCCCAGTGGTTAGGACTCCGTGCTTCCATCACAGGGGCCATGGGTTCAATCCCTGGCCTGGGAACTAAGATCCCACATGCTGCATGGTGCGGCCAAAAAGAAAAATGGAATTAACCCAGATGTCTGGCTTCACCATGTGTTGGCTTGTGATCTTGTGGCTCTGTTCCCTCATCTATAGGATCACAGATTGGGAGACTAGACTGAGGTTTGGGTTTTTTTTTTTAATATTTATTTATGTTCGCTGTGCTAAGTTGTCCTTGCTGCGTGCGGGCTTTCCCTAGTTGCAGAGAGCAGGGCTTACTCTCTTGGGTTAATCCCAAGCAGTGCTTGGGATTCTCATTCAGGTGGCGTCTCTTGTTGCGGAGTGTGGTTTCTAGAGCACAGGTTCATAGCTGTGATGCACAGGCTTAGTTGCCCCGAGGAGTGGGGGATCTTCACGGACCAGGGATCGAACTGGTGTCCCCTACACTGGCAAGTGGATTCTTAACCACTGGACCACCAGGGAGGTCCTGCCTGAGTTTGAAGTTTCTGCTCCACCTCTTAAACTAGCTGAATTGCTTTGGAAGTCATTTAACTTCTCTGCTGTAGCTTCCTTATCTGTAAGATGGATGTGATAATACTTTTTTAAGAGTTTCTATAAGAACTGAGTATATATAAAGTACTTGGAGCATTCCTGGCTTACAGTAAACACTTCATGTACGTTGTCAGCTTTGTAGGGTCATCATTTGGGGGAGGGAAGGAGGCAATTCATATCATACTCTTACGGATTCTACCTGCTGAATACAAATATTCCTGAGCTGGTGGGGAGTGACCTGGAATGGGGCCCAGAAATAGGAATGGCTTGCCTGGCGCACCTTCAGGGGCCATATCTCTAGCATCCTTCACGCAAGTCTGCTTCTCTGTCTACTGTTGACCTCTTCACACACATTAGGGCCGAAGGGAGCCATGTCTGTCTTTTTGTTCTCTCCGAGTTATAGATAGAGTCCCAATGTGTCCAGGAAACCTGGTAAAAGTGTTTATTATCTTCTGTTGTTCAGTCACTACGTCGTGTCTGACTCTTTGTGACCCCATGGACTACAGCATGCCAGGCCTCCCTGTCCCTCACTGTCTCCCAGAGTTTGCCCCAAGTTCATGTCCATTGAGTTGGTGATGCTGTCCAACCATCTCAGCCTCTCCCGCTGTCTTCTCCTTTTGCCTTGTTATCTATGGCGAATTCCATGGACAGAGGAGCCTGTATGCGTGGATAGTAGCCTGCCAGGCTCCTCTGTCCACGGCGTTCGCCAGTCACAAGTACTGGAGTGGGTTACCATTTCCTACTCCACTAAGCCCCGTGGTTGTTGGGAAAATTCAGTTCCTGGAGGGCTGTTGGATTCCAGGAGGGCCCTCAGTTCCTAGTTTGCTGCTGTTCTAAGCCATCCTGAGTTCTTTGTCGTATGGGCCCCTACAGCAGGGCCACTTGCTCATCCGTGCGTGCAAACCAAGAAGGCAGTAGAGCGAGTCGGCCAGCAAAATGAATGGAGCCTGATTCCAGAAGTGACATCTCATCTCTTAGGCCAAAAAGTTAATAGCGACACATGGCTCAGATGGTGAAGAATCTGCCTGCAATGCAGGAGGCCTGGGTTCCATCCCTTGGTTGGGAAGATCCCCTGGAGAAGGGAACAGCTATCCACTCCAGTATTCTTCTTGGAGAATTCTACGGACAGAGGAGCCTGGCAGGCCACAGTCCATGGGGTCGCAAAGAGTCATACATGACTGAGAGACCAACACACTTAACACACACCAAACCTACACGGCCGTTGGTTGCAGGCAGGTATTAATAGTTTTCTATTGTTGATGTAACTAATTATCGCAAACTTGGTGACTTAAAACAGTAAGAATTTATTAGCTTACAGTTCCGTAGGCCAAAAGTGCAACATGGAGTCAAAATCAAGGTCGCAGGAGGGCTTCATTCTCTTCTGAAGGCTCTAGGGGAGAATCTGTTTCCTTGCCTTTTCCACCTTCTAGAGACTGCCCACGTCCCCTGGCTTGGGACTCCCTTCCTCCATCTTCAAAGCAACACTGCATCTCTCTGACAATTCTGAAATCACATTTCCCTCTGACCCTTACTTTAGCCCGTAACGATCATGTCAAGGACTTCAGCGTTAGTTTGGGCCCAGCCAGATAACTCAGGATAATCCCTTATTCTTAGTCACATATGCAAAGTCCCTTTTGCCATGTTAGGTAACATCCTCACAGGTTCTGGGGTTTAGGATGTGGACATCTTTGGGGGACATTATTCTGCCTACCACTCAAACGACAGGGCCTGCCCATAGTCAAGAGAAGGGGGATTAGGTGGGGGATTCATAATAGCAAGCAAGGATCACTGGGCTCTCTTCCACCAGAGGGTGACTGGCTTTCTTCCCTCACAAGAAGTGAAGCATCCGATGGGGCTTTATCACAAGCAAGTCTTCGTTTTTGCCTTCGTCATCCTCCAGTGGCTCCTGAGTGTGAAGGGTTCTTTCATTACAAACCTCAGAAACCAACCCTGGCTGAGAATAGCAAGAGGAAATTTCTGGGAAGGCTTTTGGAGCCCATGGAATGGACAAAAAGCTGGAGAACTGGACTTGGAAAAGGCAAGAACTAAAATGCTTCTGCATCCTAGGACTAGACCATGATTGCGAGACCCTAGCAAGAACAGTCTGGCCCAGAAGCTGCCACTAGGAAGAATGAAGTGTCAGCTGTCTCTGGTCTAGTTGATCTACTTAGAGTTTACATGCGAAAGAGGCAACTCATTGACTAGCTTGGGTCACATACCCACCCCTTGGCAACATCCCACCACACTGAACTCAGGGGGCATGATGGAATCTCTCAAAAGGAAATGGACATGTGTCGTTAAGAAAGAGAAAAGATTTCAAGCCACTGAAACTCAGCCAATGCCCCCTGTGCTCTCTGCCTCTCTTTCCTCAGCACTAGAAGAAAGTTACTGATCAGTCAGGGCAGGATAACTGTTACAGCAAGCATCAACACTGTAGTGGCTAAACACAAGCTTCTTTTTCGCTCACGAAGCATTCCAGCATGGACATTGCTGGTTAGGGGGCTGTCTTGTGGCTCTGCCATCCCCTGGGGCCTCAGAGTCCTTCCCTTCCAGTCAGTGGGTAGAGGTAGTGTGGAGGATCATATAGGAAGTGTTTATGGACCAGGCCTGGACCCTTCCGTGCCCTGTTCCATGCATAAGCTGGAACATGGTGTCATGCTCACATCTAACTGCAAGTGAGACAGAGAAATGGGGTCTAACTGTGTGCCCAGGAAGAAGATGGAACGGACTGTTTCGAACTTCAAGCCAGAGTTTGTTTCTGTAAATCAGGTTTCATTGGGACACACCATACCCATTTGTGTACATGCTGTNGCCTTTTCCACCTTCTAGAGACTGCCCACGTCCCCTGGCTTGGGACTCCCTTCCTCCATCTTCAAAGCAACACTGCATCTCTCTGACAATTCTGAAATCACATTTCCCTCTGACCCTTACTTTAGCCCGTAACGATCATGTCAAGGACTTCAGCGTTAGTTTGGGCCCAGCCAGATAACTCAGGATAATCCCTTATTCTTAGTCACATATGCAAAGTCCCTTTTTCCATGTTAGGTAACATCCTCACAGGTTCTGGGGTTTAGGATGTGGACATCTTTGGGGGACATTATTCTGCCTACCACTCAAACGACAGGGCCTGCCCATAGTCAAGAGAAGGGGGATTAGGTGGGGGATTCATAATAGCAAGCAAGGATCACTGGGCTCTCTTCCACCAGAGGGTGACTGGCTTTCTTCCCTCACAAGAAGTGAAGCATCCGATGGGGCTTTATCACAAGCAAGTCTTCGTTTTTGCCTTCGTCATCCTCCAGTGGCTCCTGAGTGTGAAGGGTTCTTTCATTACAAACCTCAGAAACCAACCCTGGCTGAGAATAGCAAGAGGAAATTTCTGGGAAGGCTTTTGGAGCCCATGGAATGGACAAAAAGCTGGAGAACTGGACTTGGAAAAGGCAAGAACTAAAATGCTTCTGCATCCTAGGACTAGACCATGATTGCGAGACCCTAGAAAGAACAGTCTGGCCCAGAAGCTGCCACTAGGAAGAATGAAGTGTCAGCTGTCTCTGGTCTAGTTGATCTACTTAGAGTTTACATGCGAAAGAGGCAACTCATTGACTAGCTTGGGTCACATACCCACCCCTTGGCAACATCCCACCACACTGAACTCAGGGGGCATGATGGAATCTCTCAAAAGGAAATGGACATGTGTCGTTAAGAAAGAGAAAAGATTTCAAGCCACTGAAACTCAGCCAATGCCCCCTGTGCTCTCTGCCTCTCTTTCCTCAGCACTAGAAGAAAGTTACTGATCAGTCAGGGCAGGATAACTGTTACAGCAAGCATCAACACTGTAGTGGCTAAACACAAGCTTCTTTTTCGCTCACGAAGCATTCCAGCATGGACATTGCTGGTTAGGGGGCTGTCTTGTGGCTCTGCCATCCCCTGGGGCCTCAGAGTCCTTCCCTTCCAGTCAGTGGGTAGAGGTAGTGTGGAGGATCATATAGGAAGTGTTTATGGACCAGGCCTGGACCCTTCCGTGCCCTGTTCCATGCATAAGCTGGAACATGGTGTCATGCTCACATCTAACTGCAAGTGAGACAGAGAAATGGGGTCTAACTGTGTGCCCAGGAAGAAGATGGAACGGACTGTTTCGAACTTCAAGCCAGAGTTTGTTTCTGTAAATCAGGTTTCATTGGGACACACCATACCCATTTGTGTACATGCTGTATAAAGCTGCTTTCATGCTACCCTAACAGAGCAGAGCAGCAGTGACTGTATGGCCTGCAAAGCCTATACTATTTGCTATCTGGCCCTTCACAGGTAAAGTCTGTTGACCCCCAGCATACAGCAGTCTCTGCAAAGGCATGACGGTCCCTGTTTCTTAGTTTCAAATGTGATAGGGATATGACAGCTGTGTGCGTGCTCAGTCGCGTCCAACTCTTTGCAACCCCATGGACTGTAGCCCGCCAGGCTTCTCTGTCCTTGGGATTTCCTAGGCAAGAATAGTGGAGTGGGGTGCCCTTGCCTTCCCCAGGAGATCTGCTCAGCCCAGGGATCGAACTGGCATCCTTTGTGTCTCCTGCATTGGCAGGAGATTCTTTACCGCTGAGCTGCCTGGGAAGCCGTCACCTACAGCACAGGAGTGCAAATAGGTGACCATAAGTGTGAGCAGCACACCAGTCACTTAGTAGTAGTTATCCCTGGAGACTGGCCTGCCATCTGTGTATAATGTCCAGGCCAAAATTACCAAAGACATCAACTGTGATCAACCTTTTTGTATAGGATTTATGTATTTCCAGGTTTCTTCCTGAGACGGTTAAGGTATCATTCCTTCAGTAGTCTGAATTTAGTGCCTACTATGAGCCTGACTGCAAGAAACTCAAGGGCCGTTCAAACCCAAAACACTGTCAGTGAATCTTGGCTGGCTTCATATGGGGGATCATTTAAGATGGGCCTTAAAGGTGGGATAGGAGTTTGCCAGAGAGGAGGGCTGTTGGAGGCATTCCAGACAAGGACAGTGGTTCCTCTCTGAACAAACATGGGCCCAGTGACCAGTGCATGCCTAGTATTATGCCAGGCCCTGAAGATGCAGTGGTGACCCCAGACAGACGGGGACGCTGCCCTCACAGGAAAAGACCACTGCTGAAGAATCAGTGCAGGTAAGATGTACAGTACACGGGACAAGTAGGGAAGCCTCGGGAACCTGTGGGGGACCAGGTCTGTGTATGGTCTCTAGATCCCTTTATCTAGCATTCTTTATATATATTGGGTTGGCCAAAAAGTACATTTGGGTTTTTGAAAAATCTCAGTGGTTGACATTCTGGCCACTGGATGTCATCACAGACCTAGCTTTGAAGAAACCCATGTCTCTGACATCTCCCGCTTTGGCAGGTGGGTTCTTTACCACTAGTGCCCCCTGGGAAACCCATCTATATATCTATATAGATGTATAGATGTGCTCGTTTTATAAACAAATATATTTGTCTATATGTATATATTTGTTTGTTCATATTTATTTTTCCCCTCTAGCATCCATCAGACTGAGCTGGCTGGCCCGATGGCGGGGCCCAGCACGCTCTGGGAGGCCCTCCAGGCCCTCCTGCCCCACACGAAAGAGGAGCTGAAGCTGGAGCTGGGAGAGAAGGTGGAGGGCAGCGTGGTGATGCTGCTGCAGGAAGCCGCCGAGCTCTTCCACGGGGGCCAGTGGCGCGAGTGTCTGCAGACCTGCGAGGTGCTCCTGGACTACTCCTGGGAGAAGCTCAACACGGGGCCCTGGCAGCACGTGGACAAGGACTGGCGGCGGGTGTACGCCTTCGGCTGCCTCCTGAAAGCCGTGTGTCTGTGCGAGCCGCCCGGGGACGCCGCCTCCGTGGCCGCCGCCCTGAAAGCCTGCGACATGGGCCTGCTGATGGGGGCGGCCATACTCGGAGACATCCTCCTCAAAGTCGCCGCCGTCCTCCAGAAGCACCTGCTGTCCGGAAAGAGGCCTGCCCCCGGCCCGAGCCAGGAGCCGCCTGGCACAAAGGCATGGAGGGGGCGGGGGGGGTGGGGGGAGGCAGCGAGTGACCACGCCCAGCAAAATCCATCAACCCTATTTTCCTGGAAGTCAGGGGTCAGCTCTCCCCTGGGGGGAAGCCCCCTGGCGTGCTGACCCCTGTTGAAAAATGGCATCTGCATCAATTTGGAAACAGAGCAACCTCTTTCCTCAACTTTTTTTTTTTTTTTCCCAGCTTGTGCAAAAGCTGTGCTCCTTGGGGAGAGTGGGAGGGTGGGAGCTTTGTGGTTCCTGAGAAAAAGGACTCAGAGGGTTGGTGTGGCCGAGCCCTATATCCAACAGGAGCCTGTCTCGTTCAGCTTCTTCCTGGCCCCTTGGTGGAAGTGTCGCCAACTTTTCTGGCCGCCTCTGTCTCTGTGTGGCCGAGTTTGGATGAGATGCTACAACTCGTGTGACTGGGCCTGCCCTTTAGATCCTTGCCTATGTCCTCGTGGGCTTCCCTGGTGACCCAGTGGTAAAGAATCTGCCTGCAATGTGGGAGACCTGGGTTAGATCCCTGGGTTGGGAAGATCCCTTGGAGAAGGGAATGGCAACCCACTCCAGTATTCTTGCCTGGAGAATTTCATGGACAGAGGAGTCTGGCGGGCTTTAGTCCGTGGGGCTGCAAAGAGTCGGACACAACCGAGTGATCAACAGTTGTGTCCTCGCTGGTGTTTAAGGGCACGTGCCAGAGAAAACCCCACAGATCCTCAGGGTGGGGGCCAATCGCTCAGTCGTGTCCAACTGTTTGCAACCCCATGGACTGCAGCCCGCCAGGCTTCCCTGTCCTTCACCATCTCCCGGAGTTTGCTCAAATTCATGTCCATTGAGTCAATTGATGCCATCCAACCATCTCATCCTCTGTCGCCCCCTTCTCCTCCTGCCTTCAGTCTTTCCCAGCATCAGGGTCTTTTCCAATGAGTCAGCTCTTCCCATCAAGTAGACAGAGTATTGGAGCTTCAGCTTCAGCATCAGTCCTTCCAATGAATATTCAGGCTTGATATCCTTTAGAATGAACTGGTTTGATCTCCTTGTGTTCCAGGGGAACTCTTAGGAGTCTTCTCCAGTTCCACAGTAATACTGATAATAAAGGTTAACTGTTACTATTGTTACTAAGCACACCTCCACTCTCCTAGCATTGGTACAAATTCCTGGTGAAATGCCTCGAATTCTGATCTTTCTGTGATTGTCGCCATCTTGCTTTTCTGAACAGAAAGTGAGGAATGACCACATGCCGATTCCAGATGTGACGACAGAAAGAACAGTGCCCCGGCTTCACTGTCCATCCCTCCAGTATTTCAAGAAGCATTTTTTGGTTCCAGGGCGGCCTGTGATTTTGGAAGGCGTGGCCAACCACTGGCCGTGCATGAAGAAGTGGAGGTGGGTGTCTGCCGAGGGCTGTAGGGTTCCTCTTCCCAACTTAGCATCCCCAAAGATGCCCAAATTCCTCCTCCCATGACCCCCCAAGAGAATACAGCCTCATAGGCGCTTAACTGCCAGCTAAGTGAGACAGACTGCGGAGGGGTTAAACCTACATTGAAGGCACCGTCCTCTGAAGCAGTGCCAGAGGTTATAAGGTCCTTAGCGGCTGCAGTCTGTTTGCCCTAAGCAGTTTTTCATGGCAGTCCAGTGTTAAGTGTATTAAGCCATTTTGCAGGATCTCAGGAATTCTGTGAACTTTCTCAGGGGTCCCCGAGGCTTGAAAGTAGAAATAAGAGCCCAAGACAGCCCCACCCACTCCCCACGGGCTCCTGGGTTTGCTGTCCCCTCATGGCTGCTTTGAGGCCCTTCCCAGGTTCACGGTGGAGGCGTCAGATCAGGCAGCTGGATGGCGGCCTTGAAACGAGGAGGCGTGTCTCAGGCAGGCGACAGGGCCAGCCTGAGTNATTCCAGATGTGACGACAGAAAGAACAGTGCCCCGGCTTCACTGTCCATCCCTCCAGTATTTCAAGAAGCATTTTTTGGTTCCAGGGCGGCCTGTGATTTTGGAAGGCGTGGCCAACCACTGGCCGTGCATGAAGAAGTGGAGGTGGGTGTCTGCCGAGGGCTGTAGGGTTCCTCTTCCCAACTTAGCATCCCCAAAGATGCCCAAATTCCTCCTCCCATGACCCCCCAAGAGAATACAGCCTCATAGGCGCTTAACTGCCAGCTAAGTGAGACAGACTGCGGAGGGGTTAAACCTACATTGAAGGCACCGTCCTCTGAAGCAGTGCCAGAGGTTATAAGGTCCTTAGCGGCTGCAGTCTGTTTGCCCTAAGCAGTTTTTCATGGCAGTCCAGTGTTAAGTGTATTAAGCCATTTTGCAGGATCTCAGGAATTCTGTGAACTTTCTCAGGGGTCCCCGAGGCTTGAAAGTAGAAATAAGAACCCAAGACAGCCCCACCCACTCCCCACGGGCTCCTGGGTTTGCTGTCCCCTCATGGCTGCTTTGAGGCCCTTCCCAGGTTCACGGTGGAGGCGTCAGATCAGGCAGCTGGATGGCGGCCTTGAAACGAGGAGGCGTGTCTCAGGCAGGCGACAGGGCCAGCCTGAGTCTTGGCGGTGGCTTTGTGGGGGTAATCGTTTTCCCTGACATGGGACGGGCACTGCTGTCACCTACGTTTTACAGACGAGGAACAAGGGCTCAGAGAGGTGAAGAAACTTGCCATGGGTCCCCTGGTGGGTGACAGGCAGGGCTGGACATGGCACCCGGCCACCAGAGCTGAGGACTCACCAGGCACCTCACCACCCTGTACTGTCCGCCACTGGCCCAAATAAGGTCTCCCTGCTTGTGACAAGGCATGCGAGAGAGAAGGTAGGAGGGTAGGCCAGCTGGAAAATAGAGCTGCCCGGCAAGAAGCAGATTCATCGGTTTTATCTGCAAACAGCTGCCCAGTGCCAGGCGGGCGAGTGACCTCACCTCTTCGCACCTGCGTCTCCTCTGCAGTGAAGTGGGGTCTCCCTCCACCTTGTGAGCTTTTGTGCCAATGAAAGGAGCCCAGTGTGAAGCACGTTTAGCAGGGCACCCAGCAGGTCCTAGCATAATGATGGCAATGCTTACCCGTCTTCCGAATAGTCTAGAGTACCTCCAGGAAGTCGCTGGCTGCCGCACCGTCCCCGTAGAGGTCGGGTCCAGGTACACGGACGAGGAGTGGTCCCAGACGCTCATGACGGTCAACGAGTTCATCAGCAAGTACATCAGGAATGAGGTGTGTCATTCGACTCCGGCCCCCAATACTCTGGAGGGAGGGAACACATTACGTGTGCGGGCAGAATAACTTCCGTGTCACCAGGGGAGGTTTTGGAGGAGTCAAGAAACCATACTTGAAGGGCCTGTGGTCAGTAGGCTGGCCAGTGCAAGGAAGGCAGGATGTATGGGTCCCAATTTCAGGTCCTTTTGTTTTTTGGAGGGTTTTATTTATTTATTTGGGGGTTACAATTCAGTGCTTTTTGGTATATTTACAAGATGGTGCAGCCATCACCGATTTGTAATTCCAGAACATTCTCATCACCCTAAAGAAACCCCATACTCAGGAGTAGTCACTTCCTGTATCTCCTCCCCACCTATCCCCAGGCAACCACGAATCTGCTTTCTGTCTCTGCGGATTTGCCAATTCTGGATATTTCACATAGTTGGAATCATACAGTCCGTGACCTTCTGTGTCTGGCTTCCTTCATTTAGCATGACGTTTTCAAGGATCATCTCTGTCCTAGCACATACCTGTTTATGGCCAAATACTCCCCCTTTGATGGACAGGCCACGTCTTGTTTATCCTTTCCTCCGTGGATGGCCGTTTGGGTTGTGTCCACTTTTCAGCTAGTATGAAAAATGCTATGAACGTTTTTGTGTGGACATGCGATTCCACTTTGAGGCCTATATGCAGAGTGGGATTGCTGAATCAGGTGGCCACGCTGTGTGACCTTTTGAGGAACTGCCAGATTGTCTTTCATTTTGTCGTTTCTGAGCAGGGAGGACCTTGGGTGTCTTCCTCCTCCTGATAGCTGTTGGCCGCTCTGGCTGCCTTTGGGGTCAGGGGCGCCCAGCATTGTATCTAACCTGCCCCCATCTGACCCTTGCAGAAGCCCTCAGGCATATTCAGAGAATCCCTCAGCATCCAGGAGTCCGGTTTGAAAAGCACTGATCTTTTCTTTCTTCTGCTTGGCAGACTTTTTCACAAAATGATCATCTCCTGTGTGGTCAGAGATGTGGGAAAGTGGGCGCTCCCATTAACGGCTCGCGAGGGTATAAATGATGTAGTGTTGGGAAAACAACCTGGCAGAAGCTATTAAGATCTAAACTGTGTGTAATGCGTGTGCTCCTCAACCACACTGTTCTACTTTTGGAGGCATATAAACAGAAGGACCAGAGCATTCGGCTGCTTGGGCTTCCCAGGTGGCGCTAGTGGTAAAGAACCACCTGCTAGTGCAGGAGGAGACATAAGAGATGCGGGTTGGGAAGATCCCCTGGAGAAGGGCATGGCATCCCACTCCAGTATCCTTGCCTCAAGAATCCCATGGGCAGAGGAGCCTGGTAGGCTGCAGCCCATGGAGTCGCAAAGAGTCGGACACAACTGAAGCGACTCAGCACGCACACACGCGTGCCTTCTACTGTTCACTGAAACACCATGGTAGAACCACGTGAACGTCTACCAGCTGGGGACGGTTGAATGGATAATGATGCATTATCTCTAAAACATGCATCCATCAAAAGAATGAGTCACATATGCATGTATCCACTTGAAGAGATAGTCACAATGTATCATTAAATTGAAAAGCAGACTTCAAAGTAATGCATATTGTATGATTCCGTTTTTATTTTTTAAAAATCCTTATGTGTACGCAGCCCCTTCACATTTCATGGAAAGTGAGCCCCAGGGCTCTGGGTGACTGACTCAGGCCCACCTCTGTAGCACAGGCAGTACCAGACCCTGAGTGCCCCCATCAGCCCATTCCTGCTGGCTGGCGAGGGATGACACTGGCCCCGGGCTCGGAGGAGGGGACCAGTGGGATGAAGAGGAGGGCCCTTGGGTGGCTGCCGCGGGCAGGATGCTGAGAGCCAGCTGAACTGGCAGCTCCAGAGACCTCTGTCACAACTAACAGGGCTTTCTGTGTCCCCTCTGGTTTCTCTCCCGTGGAACAGCCAAAGGACATTGGGTACCTTGCTCAGCACCAGCTCTTTGACCAGGTAAGTCAGACCATGCCCCTCCATCCTTCACCCTCTCACCTGCTCCCACCTCCCTTCTGGGGCACTAGCCCCAGGGGGCAGGAAAGGGGTAGTAACCTCAGTTGCTTCCTCCTGGTTCTGGCCCCTGCTCTGAGAAGGGAGGCACATTCACCTGATGCCCTTCTCACCAGCAGGCAGCAGGGGGCAGGCCAGGCCCCGGGACTGGGCTGAGGGATGAGGAGGCCACCTCCGGGTGGCCCCTGGGGTATGGAGTGGAAAGCCCAAGTGTAGTCAGAACTGGTTCTGGGAGCCAGGTGAGGGTGGCAGGCTCCACCCTGACCCAGAACAAGTGAGTTCCTGCTGATCTTGACCCCTAGCCCCAGTTGGGACTCTGCCAGCCTCTGAGAGCTGCAGGTCCAAAGTTACAGCAGGGAGGCGGCGATGGGGCCAGGTGAGCTATGGTCTCCTCCCTAGGCCTCCCCGTGTGAGGACTCATGGGTCCTTTCCGTGTCCTCTCTTGCTAAATGAGGAAAAGGGGGATTTGAGTTGATCAGGCCTCTGCTGGGTGATCTCAAGAGACTGGCCTGTCCCATCCCCTGGCCTCAGTCGTACCAGGGCTCAGCCCTCAGCTTGGCTCCCTGTCTTGGAGCAGCTAATTGCCATTTGACTAGAATACGAGGAAGCACATTGAGGAGAAGAAGGCAAAAACATTATTTTTAGGATGGACAAAGGCTTTGAAGCCGTTTTTGTCTTGGGCCCTCTGTTGTTCCAGCTACCGTGGGGACAGTCTGAGCAACCGGAGCCCTGGGGCTGCCACGCAGCACAGAAGGGACACCCGGCTGGCTTCGGCACGGCTTCTGGGGCCTTCTCCACCAAGCTCAAGGTCTCCGGCCCAAAACCTTTTGCCCCAAAGCCTCTTACTGACTTTCCTCCCAGTGACCCCATGTTTCAGAATATTTTGCGCTAGGCCTACCTTCGAGTCTCAGCCCCACCTGGGACAGTTTCTCCTCTTAGGGTCTCTGAATCCTTGGCCCGTGCCTCCAATTACATCATCTGGCCAACCAGTCACCTCTCAGGAATACTGATGATGTCATCAGGGACCAGTCAGCTTCCCAGCATCCCACAGGGCCGGGGTCTGGTGTAATCCCAGCCAAAAACTGTGTGGTGTGACGGTGAGCCTGGTAGGGGAGAAGCAGGCGCTTCCCAGAGGCCTTGGGGATCCTGCATGTAGCTTGAGGACCCCCCTACCCACAGGACAAGGCACCTCAGGTCATGAACTGCGTCAGCCCAAAGCTGTGGGCACAGCAGCTTTTTTACAAGAAAAACAGCCCAAGCTCCCGGCAGGGAGAGCATTCCAGCCTTCCCTAGCGGGTGTGTGCACTAAAGGAATGGCCAGACCTCCTGCAGGCGTCCCTTCAGACCTAGAGAGCTCGCTCTGAAGATCCCTGATTAAACTAGCAGAGTGGGTCCCCTTTGCAACATTTGGGGAACCAAACTTGATTCTGTGTTTAATTTCCCAGAGTCCCAGATCACTTGCCAGCATGGCAGGCAGTCTTGTCAGTTGGGGTTCGGCAGGGCTACGGTAGATTGGCCTCGTTTGGAAAGAACCAGAGTCTCAGAGGAAACCACTCACACTGGCTGAAACCACTTCCTGATCAGACCTGTGGAGGCAGCTCCGGCCCCTCCCTCTGGGCGCTGGATTCCGCTCCAGCCCTGGCCGTGGAGCCCCAGCTGCATGCGGTCTGGTCGGAAAGTAGGGTGGGTGTGGGGGATAGGAAGACCTAAGGGGCTACACGAGGGTACTTGCTGTTTTAAGTACAGACAGTCCCCAAATGATGATACAACTTTATGGTCGTACCAAAGCAATAGGCATTCAGTAGAAACTGTACTTTGGATTTTGAACCTTGCTCTTTTCCTGGACTGAGTGCTATGTTTACCATACTATGTGATGCTGGGCTGGGTCTCCTGGTCCCTCCATGCAGGCCATCACACAGTCACACCGGTAAGCAATGGATACACTTCCAGCCACTCTGGACCTGGATAACATTCTGGTTTTCACTTTCAGTGTAGGATCCAATAAATTGGGTGATATCGGTCAACACTCCGTTATAAAATAGACTTTGTGTCTGATGCTTTTGCCCAGCTGTAGGCTAACAAAAGTGTTCTGAGCACGTTTAAGCCAGGCTAGGCTCAGCTATGATGTTCTGTTTTCAGCTTCTGGTATTTTCAAACTACCATGGGCTTACTGGGACACAACCCCACCATAAGCCAAGGGAGAATCTTATCTCATTAGAGATGTTCACTGATGATGCTAGGGCAGGTGAGCCCACCCACCTCCTCGTGCAACTTGTCTGCCTGCCCCCCACCTGCCCCGGAGTCCCAACTTCACTCCTCCTAGAGGACACCCCCACCTCAGGACACCTCCACACAAACGCACAGCACACACTCACTTCCAAGTGGGTCAAGGTCTGCACGGCTTTAAGATTGCCACACATGATCACTTGATGCCACCAGCAACCTGGCATAGGGCTGCCCACTTTACCACATCCTCAGCACCACTGGGTGTTATCACTTTTTCAATCTTTGCTAACTTGATTAGTAGGAAATGATGACAGTATTTAATTTGGATTTCTTTGCTGATGGGACTGAAAGCCTTTTTATGTACGATCTGATTTTTGTCCTTTGCTTAATTGTGTAACTTTACACATTGGGATCCTTATTATTTTATATGAATGCTCTACATTAACCTTCATTTACACAGTTCAGATGTTTTCCATTTTATTGGAATACACTTATTTTATATTAATATACTTACTTGCATTTACCTTAAATGTACTGATTGTGATTGCTTTACCATCAGTATATTTTGGAAAAACCTTCCTCTCCAGAGAGTTGATAAATAAATACTTAGTCCCATCTTTTTTCTTTGACTTTCTAAAATGTTGTGATAGCTTTAGAAAATGGTAAGCTGGTTTATTTTTAAGACAAAGTAGTGGTGTCAGGTTTTTCAAAAAAGGAAAGATAAAGTGCATGTGACATGGAAAGAAATCTGAAAATTATAACCGTTCCCTAGTAATTATATATTTACTTTTTTAAATTGATTTTTAAATTCCTATGCAGTAAAATGTGGCTAGCGTCTTATTATACAAGACAGTATTGGCCTTCTGCTTAAGAGTCAGTAGACATCTAGGCTGCTGAGTTGCACAGGCCTGGCCTTAACCCGCCTCATCTGCTCTGTCAGATCCCGGAGCTGAAGCAGGACATCAGCATCCCTGATTACTGCTGCCTGGGCGACGGGGAGGAAGAGGAGATCACCATCAATGCCTGGTTTGGTCCACAAGGCACCGTCTCCCCGCTCCACCAGGATCCCCAGCAGAACTTCCTAGCCCAGGTTGGAGCCGCTCAGAACCTTGGCCTTCCCCCTCCTTCTGGCCCAGCCATATATTATCCATGTTTGAACACCAAGGAGATGAACCACAGACAGGGGCGTGGACCAAAGTGAAACCGGGCCTCAGGGAGGGGAGGGGCTGCTTCCAGACTCCTTCATCATCTGGGATGCCATCGGACACCTCACAGGCAGAGCAGGGCCGGGTGCCATCTCAGCATGGGGCAAGCGCCCCCACGGCTGCCGCCTCCCTGCCATCCGTCAGAGCCAGGCTGGCTGCTCCTGCTGGAACCCTCTCCAAATACAGGGAAGCTGCTCAGCCAGGGGGTGGTTTTCCTGGGACACAGACAGGGGAGCCTGAGTGTGTTATAAGGGGAGGAGCATGGTGGGGAGGGGGGACATCTGTTATAAAACCTTCCGTCATAGGCAGAGAGGTTTGACAAGCCAGAGTGTTCTTCCAGCCCAGGGCCCATTCCCTGCCTGGGATGGGCAGAGAGGCTGGGAGCCAGACCGCCTGGCGTGAACACAGCTGTCCCCTCTCAGCTTTGTGAACGTGGGCAGCTCGGCCTCTCTGTGCCTGCATGTCCTCACCTGTAAAACGGGGGTGGGGGGGATGATAAACTACCTTGGAGGGTCATGGCGAGGATTAGCCAACACACATAAAGCACTTCAGCAGCAGCGGCACAGCCAAGTGCCTACTGGTGGTTCAGGACAGCAGCAAAGGCACTCGACCTAACGCGTCTGCTGGGAGTGGGGCAGGCTGGGCGGGGAGGGGGTGTGCGGGGACAGCGGGCACCTGCTCATGGAGGGGTCTCTTCCCTGCAGGCGATGGGCAGGAAGTACATCCGGCTGTACTCCCCACAGGAGTCGGAGGCGCTGTACCCCCACGACACACACCTTCTTCACAACACGAGCCAGGTGGGCCTGGGGGCCCCGGTGGGACCCCCACCCTGTCTCTTGAGACCAGACAGGTGATTCCCTTCGCTTTCTCAGGTTGACGTGGAGAATCCCGACCTGGAGAAGTTCCCCAGGTTTGCTGAGGCCCCCTTCCTGTCCTGCGTCCTGTCCCCGGGCGAGGTCCTCTTCATCCCAGCGAAGCATTGGCATTACGTGCGGGCCCTGGACCTGAGCTTCTCCGTCAGCTTCTGGTGGTCGTAGCTGAGAGCAGGGGGCCGGGCACACAGAACGTGCTCGTGGTCACACACATCCTTCACACTGTGCCCGGCCAGGGACCAGCTGCCTGACGACACCTTCGTCAGAGACATGTAGGCCCAGGGGTGGCCTGGCTGCTGTGGGTGGCAGAGGCAGGCAGGCAGGCCCCCAGGAGGACAGTCCAGGTCCACAACCCGCATGGAAGCTCCTGGGCTCCGAGGTGGGCTGCCTGGATTCAGGCCCTGGGCCCATCGCTGAACTCCTGTGTGGTTTGGGCCAGGCAACTCTGCTGTGCGCGTCTCCATCTGGGACACAGGGCAGCGCTGGTCCTCGCCACAGAGGGCTCCAAGGATGGGGCACGGGCGGAGCTGCGCTGCAGATCTCAGCTGCTGTCACCAGGCTTCATCATTAGTTCGGTTGTTAACACCATTCCGTGCTGACTGGTCTGTCAGGACAGCCACAGCCTGCGGGCTCTGGAGCACGGTGGCCGTGGCCCTGTCACAGGGGCGGGGACCCTCAGTGTCTTGCTCAGCTCAGGCCTCTGCTGGGTGGTGAGGAGTCTGGGGTGGTTTCTGTCTTTGTTACCCAAGTGTAACCTGCCTTCAGAGAAGTGCTCACCCCCGCTTGCTTGGTGGATTTTCCACTCTGCACGCCCCCGACCAGTTTCCAATCAAAAAAGAGAACATCTGGTAGGCCCCCCTCCTGCGCCTTGCTGTCTCCATAACCCAGGGGTCACTACTCTCCAAAGAGGGTTTTAGGTCAGGAGAGACCCAGGCTTCAGACTTCACATAAACACATTTGTTTCGTTTGTATGAAACATGGTTGGTTTTCTTCTGAGTTTGGACCAGGTGAGGATGCTGGGGACGAGGGTATCACAGAGAAAGGAAGAGCTGCGGAGGAAGCCCGGGGCCAGGCCTCCAGCCACCAGGCCTCCTCCCCTCCCTGCCACGCACGTCTGCTGGTCTGGCCTTGGTTTCCGTCTCTCCTCTCTTGCAGGTGGGTAGCTTTCTCCCCTGGGGGAGATGGCCTCAGCAGGTCAACTCCAGATCCCTGCACCTTGACCCACAGCTCAGAAACCCCAGGGAGGGTTCTGACCAGCGGGCCCGGGACCTGGGCCCACCCAGGGGCAATACCAGGATGCCAGGGTGGCCACTCTGATTGGTGAGGCCCGTCTCGCAAGCCTCCCCCTGAACCCCCCTCCAGTTACTGGGAGAAGCGAGGACAGAAAACATTGATCGGCAGCCAAAACTAGCTCCTACTGTCCTCTGTAATCAGGCCAAGGAATTTGAACCTCACCATGTGGGTCTTGGGGCTTCAGAGTTTTGAGCGGAGAGACCTTAAGAATAGGCCCTAGAGGAAGCTGCCTCTTGGCCAGGAAGAGGAGGGGCTGATGGTCAAAGCTGCGGGGAGGCCGAGGGGCTGATTCTGTGAGTGAGCCCGGGCCAGGGCCTGGCCTGGCAGGGAAATGAGAGAGCCATTTAGAAAGGAACCGGGGGCTCTGAGCAGGTGCTCATGAGGTCATTTAATCCCCTACCTGGCAATGTCAATAGTTGTTTACCTGATTTTTCATATGAAGAATTTATAGTAAATAACACCACTGAAGGTAGTGAGGCATTAAACAGGCATAAAACGGAGGCCACCGTGTCCACAGGCTCACCACCAGTGAGGAGCGTGGCCGCCGGGCCGCAGACGAGCTGTTGCTCCGGAGCTGCCGGTGGAGCCCTCACCCCTCCCTGGCTCCAGCTCCCATGGTGGCCTGGTCCTGCTCTGAGGCGCGGGTCATCTGGGTTCTGGTTCTGAAGTTAGGGACTAGGGGAAATGTTCTTTAGAACGTACCGCGGCCTGGCCGCCTGAGCAGATGTCCTTTGTCAGATGGGGCCGTCACAGTGGACATCTGAGTAGAAGCCTGACGGACCGGGAACCTGGACCTGACAGACTTGAGGAAGGTGTTCCCCATAGCAGGGGCAGGGGCCCTGTAGCAGGAACGCCTTGGCAAGGAAGGGGCCCATGCAGCGCTGGGGAGGGCATGTGGGGTCAGCAGGGCCTGGACGGTCCCAGGGCAGGAGGGACAAGGTCTGCTGGAGCTGCCCTGTGAGGAGGACAGAACGGGGAGGCTCGAGAGCGGATGAGCGAGTGTCTCTGGTCCAGTGACCCCTGGGGTGACACGGTCAGGGTACCAGTGGGAGCACTGGGCAGTGGAAGACAGGCTGTGCTGGGGGACAGGTGGAGCAGATCACAGGGGCCCTGAGGGCCTGCCAATTGGGGGTTGGGGTCCCCAGGAAGTTCACACTGGTGGCCACGCAGGGAAGAGGGCAGCAGGGCGGCACCCAGCAGCAGGTGCTCAGAGCCTCCTCTGCACCAGCTGGGTGCAACCCTGCCTCCTTGACCACCCAGCCCCCTGCTCGGACAGGCCACAGGGTGCTGCTCTGCTCTGCGCCCCTGGCCTCCTGCCCCCTTGCCTGGAACAGCACTGTGGAGGACCCCCTCTCCCCAGGGGTGCAGCCTTGGGGAGTGCGGCAGCTGGGGCTACCTGCATCTTGAGGGCACAGCAGAGGATGGACAGAATAATGGGAGCTGCTGTTTGGTGCCCACTGTGGCTAGGGAAGGGGTCTCTCCAGCCAGAACACCCGAGTCCAAGACTGTCTTTTCTGGAGCAGCTCTCCTGATTGCTGTGCTTTCAGCGACCTTCCTCAGAGCCTTGTGAGAAATCCCTTTTCTGGGTAAGCTGATGGGGTGGTTTCTGTGGTGTACCTGGCACACACACCCGCCCCCACTAGTCGGGGCTCCTACAGGGCTTCACGAAGGCTTGCATTTGCCCTCAGAAGGCTGGGCCAAGGTCCATCCTGGCTCACACGGGCTCCAGCTGAACACCTTTCACCGCCTGGGAGGGGGCCTCAGGGCCCAGGCTGGACCTGGGTCACACTCCACACCCGTCGACAGAGGTGAATCGGGCACAATGTCCCTCCCTGCACGCATGGAGGACACCCCACTCTTTCAGTGCCCACAGCTCGTTCCCTCTCTGCCCGTAATGTCACATTCAATTTGCTGAAACAACTTCTTCGTCACTTGGCCATGTGGCTCAGGAGGGGCTACTTCCTGTGGCTAAGGGGAGACCCAGGTCACCAGTGCCCCCTGGACTCTCCCACCCCACTTCCACAAGTATGCAGACCAGATGCTTGCTGAGATGAGGGAGCCACTAAATGAGACCTGCCTTCTTCCTCCGGATGGTGGGGACTGGGTGCGTGGGTCCGGGAAGTATGGCGGCCATTTTGCTACCATGAAGAAAGAGGCAGCATTTGCTGGGACCATGTTTTAGCCCCAGCATGAGGCCAACACGTGACAACAGGGTGGGACAGTGATGCAGACGCGTGGGCGCCCTGGGCCCAATGCATCAAGCCTCTTGAAGGGCCCCCTGGCCTTCCATGCTGAGGCCAGTCTGAGTCGGGTTTCGTATCATGACTGAAGGGGTCCTGACTGATACTGGGGTAAACGGGAGGGGAGTCAGGGGATTAAAGTAGTGTGGCAAGTGATGGTCGAGGACGTACAGGGAGGTGGGGGACCGGGCATGGGAGGTGGTGACCACCTCGCCAAGATCTGAAGGATGAACAGGTGTCGGCAAGGGCACGACACATGGGGGAGAGCAGGCAGGCAGAGGGACCATCTGTGCAGGCTGCGGGGTGAGGAGCAGGAACGTTCATTCAGGAACAGAGAAATGCCACACCCTGGAAAGTGGGAGGGGGGAACAGAGAAATGCCACACCCTGGAAAGTGGGAGGGGGGACAGTGAAATGCACAGGACCTCTGCGTGGCCTAGGCCCTAGGGCAACGGGGGCCATCAGCAGCTTCAGCAAGGGCAGCCGGGCGCCATGGGAGGGTGACCCTGGGGGAGAAGCTGGGAGCAGTGCAGAGGGGAGGGGAGCTGGGCCAGCCTGGGTGGTGGCCATGGGGCTGAGGGCCATCCGGCAGGTGGGCTGCACAGGACTTGGTGGCAGGCGTGATGCAGGAGGCCCAGGGGAAGGAGGCACCCTGGCCGACTTCCTGGGTCTGGCCTGGGGCAGCTGCAGGCGAGGCAGGGCACCCAGAGACGACACACAGCCACAGCCCCTCCCGCAGCCTCATGCCGTGCAGGCCAGGGAGAGTGCAGGGCGAGGGGTGGACCCAAGGCCAAGGCTCCCACACATCCAGTAAGTCAGGCCGGCCAGTGTGAGTAGGACCAGTGACCAGAGCTAGGGACCGAAAGCAACGCTGCCCTAAGCAAGTGGCCTCGGCCGTGCTGGGCAGGAGGCGCTCGGCCAACCTCAGCCCAGACCTGAGCCCGGGCCCCCAGCTCTCAGTGAGCACCAAGAGAGGGGCGCACCACCAGATGAGGCCGCAGAAGCTGCTGAGCAAGTTTATTCCAAACCTGTTAACAAGCGAACGTAAAAGGTAAAAAGGTGATCCACGTGAACCGAGAAACTGATGCCTCTCTTCCAAATGGGGCAGGCAGTCACTCCCCCGAAGGCAGCGGCCTGGCTAGTGCTGCCGGGACCGCAAGGACCTTTTGTTCGATCTGGACATACTGGTCTCCCTCTCCTTCTCGGGGTCGAAGACTTCTGCACAGAAAAGCCAGAAGGCACTGTGAGTGGCGGGGCTGGTGGGCGCCCCCAGCCATAAGCCTGTGCCGAGGACTCTGTCCCTCAGAACAGTTCACCCCCCAGGGAGGCAGGATGAGCCCGTCTGGGGATGCGCTTTCACCTCCCCTCCAGAGACAGCTGCAGGGGAGCGCGTCTACTATACCAGACCCTCTCGCGTCTCAGGGTTTCTGCTGGGTTCCAGAGCATCTTGCGGAACCAACGCCAGCAAGCAGGCCGGCCTCCACTGACCACAGAAGGTACTTCAGTACACAGGGCCCGGGGCCCGCACACACATGGAGTCCTTGTTGGGGTGCCCTGTCCGCCCCTCGCCCCAGTGCCCCCTCGATGCCAGGCACACACACTCCGGCATACACACAGCTCTGCCAAAGGCCAGGAGGAAAGCAAGTGGCTTGGGGACACAGACCTGGCACCTCGTGGGGCCAGTAGTCGTTACAGTGGGGGCAGTGTGGCTCCGAGTTGGACTGGAAGTATTTGGCCACACAAGGTAAGTGCATCCTGATTCCACACGTCTCGCAGCTTTGACCCTGAAATGAGAAAGTGATGGCTTGAGAGCCCACTACACATCTCCATGTTCATAACCCTTCAGCAGACTGCAAGGAAGGCATCCCACTGGCTTGGTAATTTCGTCTTCCAGGCCCCAAACGGACAATGAGAACAACTCTTGAGTCTTCAGCGCAGTGGGTTTTAGTAAAGCAGCTGACAAGTGAGTGCAAAGGGAAGAAGCTCAAGGCTCCAGAGGCCAGAGCAGGGCGGAGTGGGTGGCGGCCAGGCCCTTGGAGCAGCAAGGCCGCCCCCAAGCCTGGACTCTGAGCACGAGTGGGCCCTGGAGGGGGCATGAAGATGACCACGGCTTTCAGAAGGCACTTCAGCAACGTGGGGCAGAGCTTTCAACAGCCGTGTGCACACTCTGTTCTAGAAATTCCACTCTTGGGATTCCAACCCAAGAAAAATAAACACTAGGTGCCCAAGGATGGACGTGCCAAGAGGCCCAGCCCAGTGCAACTGATAAATGCAAAAAGAGAATGAAAAAGGAGGAAACACAGGGCCGTCCCTGGCGCTCCTGTGGTTCAGACTTCGCCTCCCAGCACAGGGGGTGCAGGTGCGATCCCTAGTCAAGGAGCTGGTGTCCTACCTGCCTCACTGCCGAGAAACCAAACCATAAAAAACAGAAGCAACGCTGTAACAAATTCAATGAAGGCCTTAAAAAAGGCATCAAAAAAAATCTAAAGCAAAAAGACAAAAACAGAATCATCCAGCTCTGGTCCAGCCGCTCTGCTCTGAAGCCGTACAATGTACTGAGGCAAACAGACGACAGGAGTCTGTAGCTGAGAGAGAACGATGCTTGGCGCGTTGCTGCCAAGATAATAGGAGACAGAGACTTCTGAGAGCACATGCTGTAGCCCGGGGGCTACAGTGGGGGTCCTGGGCAAAGGCGCACAGCAGGGTGGGGGGCAAAAATAAAAAGAGCCTGGGACAGAACAGAAGGACCAGGGAGAAGCAGGCCTTCGTGCACCTGTCGTCAGATGCTTCTGAGGAGATGCCCGTCGTCAGAGGCCTGGGCCCTGAGTGAGTCCTGGAGAGTGCACCCCACCCGGCCCCAGGTACCTGGATGAGCAGGCTGCGGCAGATGTTGCAGACCTTCACGGCGTCGGGGTATGTCTCCCGGATGTACTGATCCATCTCCAGGATGGCCCGGCCATGCAGAGTGAACTCCCCTTCCTTCTGTGGGGACGCAAGGTGGGGGCATCTTTTATGAACTGGCACACCCAGCCTGCTTCCTGCCCAGGAGGTACCTCTGTTCCCACGGCCCAAGGCCAGGAAAGGGGCAGAGGTCTGCGCACCCCTTGCCCCGCAGGTATTCACACTGACCCCTTGTACAGCCTAAAGTGGGGAAGACCTGAAAGAAAAGCAAGGCGAGGACCACTGCCCCACATTTCCTTAGCACCTTCCTTGTGCCTTCACAGACGGGAATCCTGGAGCTGCCCCGGCACCCCGGATGAGGACAGAAGCTGGGAAAGGGAGCCGTGACCCCACAGAGTGAACCCCACAGCCCCGAGCCAGGCCCCTGCTCCTTCCTCTCCCTCCCCCAGTGCCTCCCACCCCGACCCCAGGGAGCAGCACCGCGGTGCCTCCCAGCACCACTGCCTGGAGCCTCTGCCTGGACCATCCAAGATCACTTCCGCCCACACTACTTCACAGACGATGCTGGAGGTGGTCCAGGGAGGCCCCAAACCAAGTGGCATGGGGCGTGGTGAGGCCTTCTGGTTCCCATATACAGACAGTCCACATGCTGTTTAACCCCAAACCATGGGAAAGCCAGAAATATGGAAAAACTTGGCTGACCCTACGGCCAGCTCACAAGGAAGAGGCAGGATGAGGGAGATCTGACTGGAGACAAGTGTCACAGAAGCTCGTGGACGTTTACGCATCCAAGTCAACTAGGAACTGGGATGGAACTTCTTGAGCACGTGTTGTAGCCCTGGGGCTACAGTGGGGGTCCTGGGCAAAGGCGCACAGCAGGGCAGGGGGCAAGCCTTGCCGGGGCTGCCCCCAGAGCCTGCGGCGCTGGGCTGGCCGTGCCGGCTCCTCCACCTCACATCACACAAGGAGGCCTGCTGCTCCCACCCCGCACCCCGTCCCCGCGACTCCTGCCTCCATCCAGCGCGTGCGGTGGACCTGGCCAGGGAGGCGCATTCATCCCGGGCCTCCAGTGTCGGGCAGGTGACCACCCAGGAGGAGATGGGCAGAGTTAGAGAGCCAGAGCTCCGACCCTGGGGAGCAGGGCAAGTGGGCAGGACAGAGCCCAAGGACTCCCGCAAGTGGAGGGAGGCCCAACACAAGGCAGCGGTGCCCTACACTGCAGAGTCAGGCCAGTCAGGAAGGGGACAGGAGCTCTGTGCCCCGTGGTGCTGGGCATGAGAGGGCGGAGCCCAAGGCCGTCCTGGGCCCTGTGGCCACTCCCTTCTCAAAAGCCCCAAGTCCACAACAAGGCTGTCTGCATGGCCACCACCCTGATCTACCCTCCCCCTGCTCGCCCCTCTGGGACCCTCTTTGGAGACCTGACCTCTGTGAGGCCCAGTCCCTGAGGCGCCGCCATTTTTGGGCTGAAGAACCGAACCCGTCTGCCCACCTCCAGGCTCACCGTGTGCCCCTCCCCAGAGCACCCGGCCCCTCTCAGCTCCCTGAGCCCACCCTACCCGCTTGGGTGCAGGCCACTCCCTCTGCCCTGGACTGTCGTCGCCACCCCAACTAGCTGCCTCCTCCCCAGCCTGCAGCGGGTGCCACTTCCTCCGCTGAGGGCAGGCCCCCTGGGAGCGCTGCTTCCTCTCTGTGTGCGTCTCTGCTTCAGCAAGAGTGGGCGGACCTCCAGCTCTCTCCCCAGACTGTGAGCCAGGCCTGGTTTTGTTCACCTTGTGTCCCCAGCACCTGACGCGTGGCCCAGCACTCGGCCGAGTCATGATAAACATCTAAGGGAAGAGTATCTAACAGCCCTCGCATCGATCCCAAGGAGGAATGCCAAGGCTGGAGTGAACAAGTTCAAGTTCAGAGTCGGGCGTGAGTCACGTTTACTAAACGCCTACTAGCTGCCTAGAAGTGCCCCGTGCTCATCACTCACAATAGTGCTCAGTCCTCTGTCACTAGGAGGGGCGGACTGCCCTCGATCTCCAAGAAGATCCAACCCCAAGTGACCTCCTAGGCCTGACAACCATCCTGAGCTGGGGCCCTGTGTTGGAGACTGGTCCCTAGGCCGTGCGGACGTGCAGCTGCCAGCAGATGCCCAGGTTCCGAGCATCCACACTTCTCTGAGGCAGCCTCTGTCTCTGAGCCTCGCCCACTGATCCTGACCACCCCCACCCCAGGGCCCCCGAGGGGCTGCACAGCTGCCTCACCAGCTCTGTGCCGAGGCAGCGCCTTGCACAGGGCAGGGCTCTCCCGGTACTTGGCTTGGGGGAAGGGGTCCCATCATAACGAATACAATGCCACTGGGGGACAGGTCCCCCCCCGCATGGCTTCTGAGGAAAGCCCCATTTCTGAGAGGCCAAGGGGGAGACTCAGACATTGTCCCTCCAGTCAAGGTGCTGCTCCAGGAAGGCTGGTCAGAGCATCGGCCAGCACTCACCCTGTGGCCCCTCAGCTGGTCCTTCAGAGTGACTCAGAATACACGGCATGGCCGTGCTGATCAGCCTGGGGAGCACTCCTCCCGCAGGACAGACACTGGCCAGCCAGCACAGTCCTCATCTTCCAGATGGGAACCGGGCTCAGAGGCGAGAAGCCCCCTCCAGAGGGAGTGGCCAGGCCAGAGGAGGACCCTGGGGTGTCTCACCACCACGCCCTGCCCCTCCCCGGTCTGTTCCTTCATCCACGTGAGCCCCAAGGGAATCAGTCAGCAAGGAGGGCTCCCTCAAGACACGGGGCTTTGGAGCCAGGCCTCATGAAGGCAGCACCAGCACCTCCAGTTCCCCAAGGAGGAAGCAGAGAGGATGGGAGCTGGGGCCCGAGCCAAGTCCAGCAGACCCTCAGAGGCTTTCTTTGCTCCAGTAGTCCCTGCTCTGGGCAGCAAAGCGCCAGTCCTGATAAAGTCGTGCATCGTGACGTGACAGCATCTAAGTACGCTGGACCCACACGGCCACCTGTGGGCCCAAAGCCGGGCACAGAGGCTGTACCGGGGTGGCAGAGGGTAAGCCCCGGGGAGACGACAGGTGTTCGTGCCAACGTGGACTGTATGAGTGCTGGTACCTTCTAATCTACAAGGAGTTCTTGTATCATCTCGGGGGTAAGTATGAGATACACTCTGTTCCTCTGGAACTTCAACTACCTGCCCGGCCACGGTTCAGTAAGCAGTAAGAGTGATGAGGTATAAAGATGAGGCCACAGTCCCCGCCCTTAGAAAGCTTGGCCCGAGGACAGAGTGCAGTCGGTTATGACCCCTGAGCTGTCCGAGAACATTCCGTATTGCCAAATCCACCCGAGAGAGGAAGAAAAACTGTGACGAAGCAATTGATAGGGGCTTGTAGTCACGCTCACTGGAGCCTGGACATGACTCGGCCACTTGCTGGGTGGGGGACTTCATCTAGATCACGGAGCTGCAGTGGGTTCAGCTACAGAACAGAGTAAAGGTCTCCCCGCGGTCGCAGGGGCTGAGCACCCGAGCACACGATGTGCAGACGTGCCCAGAGGCGCTGACCCCACTGGCGGCTCCCACTACTCCTGGCCTCACCACCGTGGCCTCTCCAGACAGTTCCTCCCGTCCAGAAAGCACCGCAGGAACTGGATGTTTCTGGTCAGACTGCCAGGGCAGCCCACCCCGAGATCAACAACTCAGAGCACAGCTGCCACGACTCCAGAGCTGAGCTCTCCCCAGAANTCCTGGCCTCACCACCGTGGCCTCTCCAGACAGTTCCTCCCGTCCAGAAAGCACCGCAGGAACTGGATGTTTCTGGTCAGACTGCCAGGGCAGCCCACCCCGAGATCAACAACTCAGAGCACAGCTGCCACGACTCCAGAGCTGAGCTCTCCCCAGAAAGGAAGTGAGCATCGTGTCACCACAGCAGCGGCCTCGAGCCACAGGTCTGACCACCAAGTGAGGAAGTTGAGGGCCCCTCTGAGCAGTCCTGCCCAGACACAGCCCAGAGGGGCAGGAGCGGGACGCGCGAGGTGGCACGGAGCCTGTCTGGTTCGGGTTTCTTGGAAACAGTGGTGCATTTGTGGAAAAAGAACTGAAAAGTCTGTCTGTTCCAGCCAACAGAAATAGACATAGGGCATCAAGAAACTCGAACCTTTCACAGATTGCTACAGCTCCTCTCCAAAACCCTGTCGACACATCCTCTTTGCTCTTTGAGGGCCACCATCTAAGTGAAAGAACCCCAACAGCACTGGCCTTGGAGTACATGACAGTGATACCACGATGGGGACAGTGACTCCTGCGGACGCCCAGCACCAGGCCTGACTCCCACCCCTCATCCTGCCCCTCACTCAGCTGGAGGTGGAGCTGCTCCTCCTCTCACAGGCGAGGAACACGGGGGCACCTGCGGCGGAATCTGGCAGCAGCCCCATGCTCCTGCCGACCGCACCACACCGCCTGCTTGGGGGCCAGGGTCCGGGACCCACACAGCTGCCTGAGACCCTGGCTCTGCCACTTCCAGTTGGGCCGCCCACCCAGGTCACTTGAGTAAACAGGGTCCTCCTCGCAGGGTCACTGTGGGCCTCAACGCAGACAGCAGGGGTTCCTGACCTCCAGGATCTAAAGCCTGACAATCTGAATGTGGAGCTGACGAAATAATAACACCAAAAAAATGCACAATGGGCTTCCCCAGGGCTCAGACAGTAAAGAATCCACCTGCAGTGCAGGAGACCCGGGTTTGATCCCTGGGTGGGGACGATCCCCTGGAGAAGGGAATGTAATGCAATGCAATGCGCTTGAATCATCCCCAAACCATCCCCCCTCCTCAGTCTGTGGAAAAACTGACTTCCACGAAATCAGTCCGTGGTGCCAAAGTGGTCAGGAACTGTTGAGATAACGGAACCTGAACAGGCTCAGCTCAACAGACACCCATTAAATACGATATGATTTTGGAGGAAACAGTGAGATTCACGGTAAAAAGTGAGCCAAGCTGGAAAACCCGCAGCGAGGAATACCTCAATCAGCCACTTGTTTTGTACGAACTTCTGCAGCACGTGCTCGGCTTCCTTCTTCCTCATCTTCTTGCCTTTAAGCTGATCAACTAGGTTCAAAATATTTGTGGAAGACGCAAAACCAGTGTCTGAGTCAATAATCAGCTCCAACTGGAAGAGACAGGAGCCATGTCCAGCTATTAGACTGGGGAGAACAACTCTTAGGCCCTAATGCCAATTCTGGCGGGGTGCAGTAAGACTACTCGTATCACTGGCAGAACTGAGGGACTCTTCAGGAAAACAGCTTAACAATATGCATAAAAAGCCCTAGATATGTTTTGACCCAAGTTGCTCCTGTAACACCATTCCAAATGAAGGACCTTAATGCCCCTGAATTAAGAAGGATCACTTCACCTCCCTGAAGATGGAGAAGATGAGGAACGAATGAATAAGGAAATGGGGCAGTACCGCTCCTACTCAGAGGTGGGCAGGCTGGAACTGGGAAGGGAAGGCACCAGGGTGGCCCAGCAAGAGAACACACCTGGGAGCCACAGAGCTGCTGTGGACTGGGGCTGGGAGAAGCTTGCTGGAAGCTGCCTTAAAACTTCTGCCCACAGCAGAGCAGAGGAACAGGGAAGATAGGCTGCTTGTGTGCGCACACGTGCACACACACACACACGGCCGCGTATTTACGGTCTTAGAATCTGATTCTCAACCCTGGCTGCTAATCAGCCCGAGGCGGCTAAGGAAGGAATGATTCTAGGACTCAGACCTCAGAGACTTGGACTCGACAGACTTGGAGGAGGCCAAAATGTCCGCATTACTTTTACCTCCTCAGTTACTGCGGGGCACCCAGGGCTGAGAGCCACTGTCCCAACCAGGGCTCACCCACCGTGCTCACCCAGGTGAGTGGCACGGTGGCTGAGTGCATGGCTCTGAAGCCGGGCTGTGCTCACCCAGGTGAGTGGCATGGTGGCTGAGTGCACGGCTCTGAAGCCAGGCAGGCAGAGCAGCGCCCCTCAAATGACTGGGCAGACGGGTCACTGGGCACCTTCTCAGAATTCAGGCTCAGATTCAGCAGTCTGGGTGGAGACTAGGGTTCAGCCTTTCTGGCAAACTCCCTGAGGATGCTGTTGAACCCTGGAACTCGAGCGGCAACACCAGAACTCAAGCGGTAACACCCGCTCACCTGCATCCCACACCCAGGAGGTCCACTGTTATTCAACCAGTTGGAGTCAAACCCAGACCAGCTCTTCTTTCCCAGGCGGCCATGGCAACCTCCCCAGCAATCACCTGGCAGCTATGAATTCTGAGAGGGGCACTCGGTGACGTGCCCCTGCAAAGGGCTTTCTCAGGCAGCGGGGGGACCCAGTAAGGTTGAAGTTTCCATTTCTGATGAAAGATGGAAGTTTTCTGTAAGAAGCCTGGCTGATGGGCAATGGGAGTTCCTGTACTTACAGCCTTTCTAAAGAGATCCAGCTCATTCTCTGCAAAATCTGATGCCATTTTGGAAACTGAAGTCGTTGCAAGATTTACCTAAAAAATAAGTTAGCGTGAGAGTCAGGCTGTGCCCTTTACTTGTCGCAGTCAATCCACCTGCAGGCTCTTCCTTCCTCCCCTCCCCCTCCCCACCTCACCAGTCCTGGAGCACTTTGTGTCCAGGCACTGTGGGCCACGGGGAGCACTTTGTGTCCAGGCACTGTGGGCCATGGGGAGCACTTTTGTGTCCAGGCACTGTGGGCCACGGGGAGCACTTTGTGTCCAGGCACTGTGGGCCACGGGGATAAATTTAGAACCAGTCTTACAAGCTTAAATCTTTAGCTCAGTCAATATGTCTAATTTTCAGAGATTTCAGAACTCCCAAGGTTGTGCGATAGCTTCCAAACTACTTGTCTGCATGCTAGCGGGGCTTCAGATGCACAAGGCACTGAGAACTCTGGTGGTAAACAATACTGATTTACCATCTAACCCAACATTTCCACAACCTTTTCTTCCACAGAACAGGGTTTGGGAAACCCTGGGCTAGAGCCCAGTTCTGTGTGGGCCTGGCTGGTAGGAGCCTGGTCTCTGAAGGCCTAAAGCGGTTCCCTACCCAAAGACGGGGGCTTGTATTTCACATCCTTCCCTAGCCAGGAAGGAAAAAAAAAAGTCTGAACACAGCAGGAGGGCCCAACGAGGTCTCAATCCTTAGTGACCTCACATGTTTCTTTCTTTCCAAAGCTTCTATGTCTTGTTCTAAATGAAAAGGCATTTTTATCCCTTTACCCCTAATATTCCATTCATCTAGGTTGACTTGCAGATGCCTGACACCAACCAAAATAAAACCTAAGGCATGCTGCCCAGTCTCAGGGTGGAAGGGGCATTCCACGTGAGGCAGTAAAGCGAGCGCTGCATTGAGAGCCAGGCCCAGGTTCTATTACCCCCAACCCTGATGGCTGCAGAGGACACTACAGACCAGGGGGCCGGCAGCAAGCATGGAGAGACGGGACTGGGGTCAGGGAGGTGGCCGAGCCCGTTGTCTTTCACCCTCCAAGCCCCTGGTGAGGCAGGTGCACCTTCATCTCCACCCCAGGAAGGAGGGCAGAGGCTGTCTCCACTGCAGTTCCCCACACACCCACCAGGGGGCTCTGTCTGCTCTCACCAGCGCGTAAATGGGTCTCCCATCATCTTCAGTGACACCTTTCTTTATCTCTATGTACAAGGACTCCAAGACACTGTTAATGTTGTTGATGAAGTCCTCCAGCTTTTCTACGGTAGCATTACCTGGAAATAAAGAGGCGAAAGAAAAAAGGCGGAGGGTGCTGCATCACAAGTGTAGCTTGTTTCAATCTGCCATCAACCTGTTCACGAAGCAGCAAAGCCACAACTGGGCGAAGGCCCCGGCCCTGCCGGGTGAGTGCCTATGCCTGCGGCTTCTTCCTTCCTGGAGCACTCAAACAGACGGCGCTGTGAGGCGGAAAGCCCACCGAGGTCTTCCTGTCTTGGCTGGCAGCCCCGGCCTCCTCACCCCCCCACCCCACCCCTAGTTCCCCGCTGCCTGGTCACCGTCCCGACCCGGCACCTCGGTGCAGTGGGCATCACAACCCAACTCCTCCACAGAGCCTCTGTCCCTGCCAGCCTCACGCAGGGGTCACGTCCTCCTCTGTCCTTCCTCCTTTCAGTCAACACATAAGCCCGGACTGAACACTGACACACAGGCCCTGTGCCACGGCCCGGGGCTGCAACAGTGAAGAACAACCCCATGGCAGGAACAGCCGCTCACACCGAGCACCCATCCCGGGAAGGCCCTGATCTGAGCACTTTTCACACAGTTATGAACCCATTCTGCCTGCAGAGGGGGGCAGACTTGCCCAGGGTTCACTGGGAGCCCCTGACCTGAGTGCCAGCCGCCTCCTGCTGCCCCTGATGGCAGGAGGTGCTGCCCAGAGATGTACAAGGAAGCCAGCACCCTTCTCCAGGGCCGTCAGTCCACCATCCCGGGACAGAGCCCGGGGAGCACTGCAGGGGCGGGGAGGATGGACAGTAGACTGGTGGGGGAAGGAGGGACGGCCAGGAGGGCTACGGAGGCTGCAGTGGAAAGTGGGAGCCAGATGGCCCAGGCCCCCGAGGACCGGAGGGTACAGAGGTGTGTGCCCGTTCTCCTGGGGGCCATGGGAGCCTTTCAGAGGTGGGAGCACAGGAGGGACATGGTCAGCCTTGTGTCCTGAAATCACCCTGGGAACTGAGAGACATTTCTCTTGTTTTTGTTTTTTTTTGGTCTCATCTCACTGCATGCAGGATCTCAGTTCCCTAACCAGGGATCAAACCTGTGCCCTTGGCAACAGAAGCACAGGGTTTTAATCACTGGACCACCAGGGAAGTTCCTGTGAGACTTTTAAACCCAGAGCATGTATTACTGTTTTCACTTACTAAACTAACAAATTTCGAAAAATTTGTGTCTTAGAAAAATAATTAAGGGAAAAAAAAGCGCAGTAAAACAGACAACATAACATTTATGAATAAAGCAATAATAAAACCAACAAAACAAAATGCTGCAGGAAAAAAGTGCAGGAAGGTTATCTACCACACTGATGACCAGGGTCACTGCTAGGAAGGGAACTAAGGGGAGCCGGGGTCATCCCAGGGCACTTGATATCTGTTTGGCTTCTTACAGAGAGAGGTATGTGTAAGCTCTTTGAATTGCTAAATACTATGAAAGTCTAGAAAAACAAAAGGTCACTCTGGTGGCAGTGGAGGTCACGGCCAATGTAAGGGCAGCAGCTGTGTCACAGGCACAGCTGAGGCCGCCCGGGAGGCCCGGACAGAAATACCAAGATGCGCATCACAGCAGGGTCTAACCTTCCTTGGTTTAAGTTGCTTAAGTTTTTAAAAAAAAGTAACTGCAAGAAAAAAATCATATTAATAAACATGGTACATGGACGTGGCAAAACTTGTAACAGTAGTGAGATGATGTGGCCACAGATGCTGTAAAACTGTGATCAGAGGAGTGAGACACGCTCACATTTCCTGCCTCTAAGCTTCTGAGCAAGAGCCCTCCTCACTAGTTACGAAAGCCAACTCACAGGACACTTTTTTCCAAAAGCTGCTCTGGTGCTCTCCTCCTCTCCCACACCACGCAGAGCACCTCCACCGTGGACTCCTCAACCCAGAAAAACTCAGCCGTGGGGAGGGGAGGCCCAGGCACCAAGACCCACCTCCCACTGATGGACAGGAGCTACCCCATCTACCCCAAGTGACACAGCGGCAAGTCCCACCTCCTCTGAAAGTGAGAATTCACTTTTTCCACTGAAAAGGCCTCTCCTGGGTGCCATTCAGAAAAATGTACTCCGGGGGCGGATCAAAAGCCTTCTGCTGCCTCGGACTTTCCAGAAAGCCTGTCTGCAGAGATGAGCTAATAGCCGCCCTGTGTTTCCCTTCGCCCACCGCCTCTGGTTTGTTGTCCAGCCTCACTTTTCAGAAACATGAATGTTTTCAAAATATTTTCATCTAAGGAAAAAAAAAAAACCCACTTCCTATCGCTGTCTTTCTTGCAGCAGCCCACTCCCTGCTCAGGGGCTCCTGTGCGCTCCACTCACCCCGCCCTCCGTGAGTGTGAGCATCCATCAGGGCTCAGCCACAGTCCTCACCTCCACTGACCTGCACGTGGTTCCCACAGACACGCTGTACTGTGTCATTACCTGGGAATAAGCTTTCCTCCTGTTCAGCAGCAACCCCTCCCCAACTGGACTTCTTAGGGAAAATCAAGGCAGCTGGAGGGCCAGCCCAGGCCTGCCCTGCCCCTCTGGGGCCCCGGAGGCCTGCCTCTCCCTTCCTCTGATCCCTGAAAGGCACCTAGTGCCTCACACATATCTAGGAAACTTCCCTCCACCCTCTCTCCTGCGCCCCGCCCCCCTCAGCTCCAACCAGCCAAGTTCTGCCTCTCAGGCGTCCCAGACACGCCCCTCGCTGCTCTGCCCACTAGACAAGGGTCCTGGGCCCTGCCTTGTCCTCCCAGAGTCCTCAAGCACACCCTTCACTCTCAAACTTTGTTCCAGGCACCAGAGCTGGCTGCCCTACTCCTGGAGTTTTTCTGCCATATGTGTGACTTTGGGGGGAGAAGAGAGCTCACAACCAGAGAACCGGAGGGCAGGAAGCTGGAGGGGGGGCGGTCAGGTCCCAGGTCAGCCAACAGTGGGCCCAGGACCCGTGTGCAGCCTATCAAACACCCTCTCAGTCTGAGCGAGCGACCGAGAGCAGGCCGAGGGCAGCTCCAGCGCAGGCACTGCAGAGGGAGACGGGCTGTGACCCTGAGGTGCTGCTGCGCTTCCCACGCCTGGTGACCGTGGGCTCCCTGTGCCTGTTCCCCAGCCTGGCCACGAGCCCCTCTACCAGTCCTGTGTGCTCCCTTCCCAACAGCCTCCCACACGTTTCTTTCTAAGGTAGCCAGAATTGGGAACTCTTGCTTGCTACCAAGATCCCTGACGTGCCCGTTAAGGGTCAAGGTAACACAGATTGGCGCTTCCAAAATCAAGCCTTCAAAGCAGCTACTTTTCACTGCTCTGCCCCCTCTCCCTGGAGCCCACAGTAGAGAAGCTACAGCTGGCAAGTCTGGGCTACATGAGTGTCTAATGATCCATTTGGCCCCAGTATCCCGTGAGTCCAGGGTCATGATAGCAGGCATGAGACACCGAGCATATCACGTGATTCTGAAGCAACTATTTCTAGTCTTGGTTCTACCACTTGCAGGGACTTCAGCAAACTAACAAATAACATGGCTCTTCCCTTCAGATTCCAAATCAACTAAGGAAAAACGAGAAGCTTTAGGTATCAGTGTATAAGGTTTCTGTGGGTAGCTCTAGATCAGAGGCTGGGTGCCTCCACACTAATAACCAGAAATCAGCAAGGTGGGATGCCCATGCTCGGCAGCATGGCTGGACCAAGCAAGGGTCTGTAGCTCCCCGGCGCCCCTGTGCTCTCTCCCTGTATGCACAGCGTGTGTGCCCACGCCTTTCTTGTGGACTGTGGTGAAGTCCTACTGTTGGGTTGGGGACAACGGGCCTGTAAATGCAGGGCTCATTTCATCACTGCAAGAACACTAACTCCGTAAGGTGAGTTGCTATCATCAGCTTTACATACCAGAGTTAAAGCACTTGCCCCGAGCTCCTCCAAGCGGAAATGAAGCCCAAGTCAGGCATGGGCTTGAAGAAGACCTCAGGGCCTCTGGGGAACAGAGCAAGCATCCCCGGAGAACATTCCCTACACCAGACCCCACCAAAGTCACATCTAATTCCTCTAGAACTTGCCCTTAAAGTCACAAAGAGAGACGCGGCCAACACAAAAAGACAGTGAGTGTGCAGGCAGGCCCTGGGAAGGACATCAGAGGGCCACGCCCAAAGGATACTCGCTGAGCTGGGCCCGGCCAACATCTCATCCATCGGCCAAGAGAGGAGGTCTAGCCCTGACCCTGCAGCCAGGTCACAGCTACGGGAGGAACTGAACTAGAGGACTCAGAACAGAATTGCTCTTTCTGTAGCAGGAAGTGCCTCCCCGTAGCGGCAATTTAAAAATGGGACTCAGGGCAATGGACAGGCTGGGGCAGCAGAGAACCAACAGGACGCTTCTCTGAGGAGTAGGGGCTGGTTCAGTTCCTTTTGAGAGACTTTTTTCTGGCCATCACTGCATACACTATCTCTTCTTCTTTAAAAACAAATTGTAATTTAACCAACAGACTTATTCATCAGTCTCTGCTCCCAGAAGCTTATGGGAGCCCAGGGTTCACTGCATGCTTCGGCAGCAGGAAGTCTGCTGCCCTAACTTCTAAGCAACAAGTAGTTTTGTTCCAAACTAGATGCCACGGATAGGACATTTTTAGGCAGAGGAAATACTATTTTAGGCAGAGGAAATAACAGCAAAAAATAAGACCCCAGGGGACTGAACCACACATGGGCCAACTTGCACCATGAGAACCCTCTCATCTGGTGGGGCGAGCTGGGTGGTCCTCCTGAGTGCCACACTGAGGATGGGGCAGCCCAGGCCCAGGCCCAGGCCAGACACGGGCGCTGGGGCACAGCGGGCGCGGGAGCAGACCCCGGGGCTGGGTAAGGCCAGCAGGCAGGCACACTGGGCCGCAGAGATGTGCGAGGGGTCACGTCCCAGGCTGGGGCTTTCCTATTAACTGTCTGGGTAAGATGGTCCTCTTGACCAACAGTGTGATGGGTGAGTGGGAAGACGGGAGCTGACAATGTCACTTCCGTGGTGCAGCTACTGAACAGTGCTGGGAAGAGCCGGCATGAAAGGTGGACAGCCTTTCATGGGGCAGACAGACTAGACAAGAATTCTCTCCATCCGAAAAGCACCTGTGAGTTTCATTCCCTCAGGATCTCATAAAAGGCCCCCACAAACAACTGCCAAGAGGATACAGTAGAGTCTGCTTTCCAAAAGAGAACACCAAGGGTCAGAGAGGTTAAGGACTTAACCAAGATCACAGGGCAGGTGACAAAGTCTGGACCAGAAACATGTGGCCTGTTCAGCCTGGCACAGCGACCAAAGGACTTGAGCATTCATTTTTTTAAAAAAGGAAAAAATTCTTACTCAAATATGCAACGAGATCTGAGAACTATGTCAAAATGATATGGGGGTGAGCAGTTAGGAGCACAGATAAAATAAGATTAGTCATGAATTGTTTTAACCGGGTGATGGGTACATGAGGCTGCATTGTATTATTCTCTCTTATCTCTTTTTCCATAATAAAAGGTTTAAAAAATATTCCGACGCTCAATAATACACCCTGGTGCCATTAACCCTCAGGAGTCTGAAACAAGGGAAAAATGACAGTGTCCTGTGACAACAGAGATTAACTCAGGGCTCTGATGGTGCAGAGGGAACAGGCTTTTAATAATGGGCTCTTTTAAAAAATCTATTGGTGAGAGATTTGTCTCCAGGTATAGACATCATTTTTTTTTTCTTTCCCCAAAATCAAGAGGCCATTTCGGTTAAGAAGTCTACTCTTGGGCCTTACTTCAAATGACAGGGCATAAAACTTACCTGATAGCCCTCAGCACAGTTCCAGCACCTCGGCCACACGCATTAAGTGCCATAAAACCCATGAGAACATTGCTGGAGTGGCGACCGGGACAGGCGCCCACTGTCCATATTAGTGCAGGAAGCCTACTCGTCGGCCATTCCCCTGGCCAAGGCCTACTGTTCAGTACTTCTGGCAACTGAGCAACAGGACTCCCATCATGATGGAACTGAGGTGGGGCGAAGTCCAAATTACACTGTGAGTCATCCCAGAAAACCCAACCGCTTTCAGCAGAACTTCACTGCTGATGCTGTTCATGTGCATCTCATTTTCATCTCGCCCTCTAAAAACAAGCGGTCCACCCGCCACTGAGATGCGTGGCAGCCCCCGCCCGCAACCATCCAAGCAGTCGAGGAGCTGATGAAGGCTCTGCAGGGCTGGGCTGCCACCCCTGCTGGACCGAGCAGCTCAGCTTTGTCCCCAAGCTTCTCCCTCAAGCTCATCTGAGCAGAGCTGTGGAGACTGACAAGCCAGATGTCCACGGAGGCCAGCGGGGAAGCTAGCAGTGGGCACAGAGGGTGAAGTGGACAGCGAGCGTCCCGTTGAGAGAGGCAGGGCTCTTCTGCTCCAGGCATGTGCCCAATTTTTAGATTTTTATTAGAAAAATTGTTTTTTCTCATGTGAGAAAAGTTAAAAAAAAAAGTTTTTTAAAATTAGAATTACTATAGGGTAAAAACTATACTTGCAAACTAGATCCCAAAGACAGCATCAGTTTTCAAAATGCGGTTTGGGCTGGAACCCTGCCATAAAGACACAGGGAGACCACAGAGGCCACGGTGTCCCAGGCCCACCAGAGAAGCAGCTGTGGCTTCTCAGAGGAAACAACTTAAAGGAACTGACTGTGTCAAACACATTTATCTGATAGACTGAACGGACAACGGACAATAACCATGTATAAAACCAGGGCTCGGATCCACAATCGGCACCAACCAGCCCAGAAACCAACCTATCACCTACAGGAAGCCACCAATAACCTCTGTAGAATGACCAGGTCTTAACTAATAACTGATAGCTTCCCTGATTTCTGTCTTAGGCCCAACCAGAAAAAGTCAGGAATGCTCCCCCAAACCCATCACAGGCTGTCCTGCCTCTAGTGAGCCCGCCTCCAGCTTCCCGAGCCGCAGCCCCAGTTGGGCCCACCGAGGCCTTCCCTCCCCCACCGTGGGGCTTCCCCATTCCTCTGCCTGCCATCGGGTCTCCAAAACACAAGGGCCTTGAGAGAGCAAGCTCTGAGTAAACAGCCCTCGCCTGTTCTCACCTGGGTGGTCTTTGCTTATGCCCACACCTCACACACGTGGGAACTGGCTCAGCGGCCCATTCCCAGCAGGGCTTAGGAAGGGGCTGAAAGGCGTGCAAGCCTGCAGTGCTGTCAGAAGAGGACTGACCACTTCCGTCCTGCTCACTGCAGCCCTCCTCTGAGTCTCCACCACCTAGCCCCATCCTCCACGTGCAGCTGGGGTGAGACCAGATCCCAGCACTACCACTACCCACCTGGAGGCCACCCGTGGCTCCCACCACTCCCGGCCACATTCCTGTGTGCCTGCTCACTCTCCACTCGGTTGTGCTAGCCTTCCCCTGGCACTCACGCCCGCCTTGGCACCTGCACTCATCATCTCCTTCTACAAGGAAATGATGACCACACTGTCTAGATTTTCTAAGAAAACCCCTGTATCAGAAAATAAGCTTATAGAGGGCTTCCCTGGTGGCTCCATGGTAAAGAATCTGCCTGCCAATGCAGGAGACACGAGTTCCATCCCTCGTCCAGGAAGATCCCACATGCCACAGACTAGCTAAGCCCACGCACCGCAACTACTGAGCCTGTGCCCTAGAGCCCAGGAACCGAGAACTACTGAGCCCACATGTCACCACCACCGAAGGCCACATGCCCTGGAGTCCACGCTCTGCAACAAGAGAAACTAACGCAGTGAGAGGCCTATGCACAGCAACCAAGAGCAGCCCCGCCCGCCACAACTAGCAGAAGGCCGTGCAGCAGTGAAGACCCAGTGCAGCCAAAAATAAATAATTTTAGGAAAAAAAAAAAAAGAGACTGAGCTTACGAATTCCTATTGCAATTCCCATCGCATTAAGGACCAACGTCACGAACCTTCTGGGGCTCACTTCCCCACCCCCAGCCCCGGGATCTGAGAGTGGACGCTATGGGGAGGGACGCGCAGGAAGGAAGGGGCCGCAAGGAGCAGGAAGTACTCTGAGCCAGGCACGTCACCTAAGCTCCCTGCGTGACCCTCACAACTTTTCCATGAAGTAAATCAGATTTCCTTTACAAAACAGAAAGTGAAAAAAACAAAAAACAAAAAAACTTTTCCGAGTCCCCGATTTGAACTCGCGTCTTCAAGAAAAGGCTTCCTTGTTCCTGCCAGTGGCGTGTATGGTGATCCTGCTGAAGAACTCACTCTCCGTCCTCCCACACACCCTCAAGTCCGCCCTTCATGGGGGGATGCGATGCAAGACACATTCCGAACCTAACGAGGCCCACGCTCAAGCGAGGGGCACAGAGGTCCCAGCTCAGCAGAGCCACGCTGGCCTGGGAGGGGCCATGCCCGCCCTGCCCCACCTCACCCCACAGACCTGGGCACACTGCGTCTTTCAAGAGCCAGAGATGTGAGAGCCACAGCATTCGTTCCCTCCTGACTGCAGGACTTCCAGAACCCAAACGCTCCAGCCTGAGCGCGCATCACAGCTGCCTGCTGTGAAACTCCGTATGTTCGGAGATTCATCAGGCCCTGGTGGAGATGTTACTTTTCATGCTGATTTTACGCCACTTTTCAGTTATGGGCACACGCGTAATCCCCCGATTAACTGGAAGCACAAGCCGGCTGACATCAGGAAGGTTATTACCTCAGCGAAAGGAGGGGAATGTGCAATGAGATCATTAAAAGCAAGAAGAAAACTTATTTGGAGACAGCATCTGATCATCGCTGAGTCCTCCATGGAAAGAGAAGGTGCGTTTAAACGTGACTGCGGACACAAAATACTCAGCGGAAAGGTGGGCAGCATCACTGCCTCGCCACTAACACAGGCCACGCACCATGAGCCGGAGCCCTGAGTGCAGAAATGGCCGTGTAAACCCACAAGAGAAAAAAAGCTAGAAGGAGAGGTTTGACAAACACAGAAAATATCCATCACTCCCAACGTTCCTCTGACGGTGTCCCCTAACCTATTTTTGGTACATGCATTTCAGTTCACTAGTTTTTCGCCTGAACATCCTATTGCTTATTCTACTCACTGAAATAATGTGTCAATTTTTTAATCTAAGATTTTAGACATTCTACCTAATTTGTCCTTTCGACAAACTGTATATAACAACTACATGTAACATGTGACACTGGGGTGGCTCTTTTGCTAAAAAAGAAAATATTGGGACAAATCGAGAAACTCCAACAGGATCTGTGGACTAGATGATAGTGATGGATCAATGTCTGGGTTTTAATGGTCGTCCTGTGGTTACATAGAATGTCTTTGCTAGAAGGAAACACACGCTAAAGAATATAGGGGTAACAGAATTTCAAACTGGTTACCTACTCTCAGATGATTCAGGGTAGGGGAAGTTCTTACAACTCTCCTGTGAGTTTGGAACTACTTCAAAATTAACAAATGAATTTAAAAAGCAAGGCTAGGAGCTTCAAGCAAGGCAGGCCCTCAGTGAATCTGGCGCTAATGTGGAAGGCAGCACGGGCAGTGGAGGGGGAAGCCCAGAGCCACTGTGTGAGAAGGGGCCGCACAGCAATCCACACTCCAGGGGTTTCTACTTCCTGCTCTGTAAGACAAGGAAGCTGCACCCAATGATTTCCTAAAACCCAACACGTTCAACCACACAAAACCAGAAAGACCAGCCCCCAGAGTTTAACAAGGCAAGTAACTCTGAGAGACTTGTTACCATGAAACTTTGGACCGTGGCGACATTTTGCTTCTGCCCTTAAAGCCACATGATCAGTGACACACCTTCCAACTAAGAGTCAGGTTCAGGTTCGGGGCCCCCTCAATCCCCCAAGGGAGGGCAACACCATTCCCTGACAGCATCATCAGGAAGAAATACCTACTTCCCAAGGGCTCCTGGGCCTCTTACAAAGGCTTCAAAATTCAAGTTTCCATGCTTGTTTTGTTTTTAGGAAACTGAACACCAACTGTCTTGGGAGTCATTTTGAAGAGGGGGCCTCTCCAGGTAAGCAGAAAGAATACTTCTCCTGAATGCTGCATCTATTTTCATTGAGTCCCACACTGATGACACAGGGCCTAATTTGGAAGCCTGCTGACTTCCCTACACGGCACTGCCAGGCCACAGAACACATGTCGTATGCTCCATCCATACAGCTCCGGGGTTGGGTGACTTCATCAAGGCTACACAGCTACCAAGGAGCAAAGCTGGTTTAAATGCATGGTTTTTTTAAACAGCTTTGTTCAGATACAATTCACCTACAATTTTAAAGGGCACAATTTAGTAAGTTATGATACATGTTACACCCTCGAAACCACCACAACAACCAAGATACTAAGCATATCCATCACCACTTAAAAGTCTCCTCGTGTCTGTGTGCAATCCCTCTCCCACTCCTCACTACCCTCCCCTGCACCACATCCCCAGGAGACCGATGAACTCCCTTCTCTCACTACAGCTAAGCATGCGCTGTCCAGAGCTGTGTACATATGGATTCACACCGTATATACTCTCCTTTGCTTGGCTTCCCCACTGGGCATGACCATGTTGAGATTCATTCATAACGGAGCACATAGCAATGGTTCGTCCATTTTTAATGCTAAATAGCACCCACCATCAGATGGATAACACCACAGTCCATCTATCAGTTCACCTGTCGATGGGACCAGTAGTTTTTATTTTTTCATTTTGGGGCCATTACAAGTAAACCTACGCTGAAGACAGGCGTGAGCCTTTGTGTGGACACATATCTTCATTTCTCAAGCCTAAAAACAAATACATGAGAGAGAAATAGCTGTCGTGAAACTGCCGCACTGTTTTTCAAGATGGCTATAGCATCTTATACCCAACAGGAGGTGAGTGCTCCAGTTCTTTCACTGTCTTGCCAACACGTGATACAGTCTTGTAAACCACATATATTCTGACAGGCATTTAGTGGACCACTGTGATCTTAGTTTGCATTTCCCTGAGGTCTAATGAAAGGATAAGCATCTTCTCATGTGCTCGTCTGCCATCCACAGAACTTCTTTGGCGAAGTGTCTGTTCAAGTCTTTTGTCCCTTTTTTAATTGGGTTGTATGTTTTCTAATTGTTGAGTTTTGAGAGTCCTCTATATATTCTGGATACAAACCCTTTATCAGATATGTGATATGCAAATATTTTCTCTCAGTATTTGGCTTGTCTTTTCATTCTCTAAGCAGTAAGTATATTTCAAAGAGCAGAATTTTAAAATTTTGAAGTACAATTAATAATTCGTGCTCTTATGGATCATATCCAAGAAATCTTTGTCTAATCCAAGGTCATGAAGGTTTCTTCCTATATTTTCTTCTAGAAGTGTGATAGTTTTAGGTTTTATGTTCAGGTATGTGATTCATCTTAACATTTATATACGGTGCAAAGTTGGCTCCGGTTCACTTTTTTGAATATGGATATCTAATTATTCCAGCATTGTTTTGTGAAAAGACTATTTTCCCTGAGTTGCCTTTGCATGTCTGTCAAAAATCAGCTGTCTTTATTCTATTCCACTGACCTGTAGATCTTTCTTTATGTCAATACCACACTGTCTTGATATAGTAGTTATATAATGTCTTAAAATCAGGTCATCTTAATTGACCTAATTAACCTAATTAATCAGATAATTAATCAGCATTAATCCTCTAAGTTTGACTGTCTTCTTCAAAACAGTTTTTGCTCTTTTTGGTTCTTAGGATTTCTGTGTGAATTTTGGAATCAGCTTTTCAATTTCTACCAAAAAAAAAAAAAGACCCTGCTGGAATTCTGACAGGGACAGAGTAAAGGGAAAAAGTAGATAATTAAACAGTTAATCCCACTAGGGGACTGTAGGGCTTCCCTGGTGGCTCAGACAGTAAAGAATCCACCGGCAATGTGGGAGAACTGGGTTCCATCCCTGGGTTGTTAGGATCTCCTGGAGAAGGGAACAGCTACCCACCCACTCCAGTATTATTGATTAGAGAATTCCAGGGACAGAGGAGCCTGGTAGGCTGCAATAGTCTACCAGACTAGATTCGGACATGACTGAGCGACTTTCACTTTTCAGGGGACTGTAAGTCAAGCAAAAAGTATGGGAGACCCCTGAAACTTAACGATCACTCAAGAAAGCAGGTTTGATTAACCACAAAACCATGCAGCAGGAGCACCAGACACACACTAACGCAATAAAACTACAACAATGGTGGCGTGAGACCCACATCCTGCCCAGTGAGCTAATGATTCTTAAGCACTCCTCTGCTTGCACCAAAAATAAAAATCTAAGAAAAAAGTGATAGTATACTAAAACCTGAAATGATTTATAATTTTTAGCATATGTTACTACCTTTTTGCTCATTTCCACTGAGCCATGACAAGTCCCAGCTTGACCATGTAGCAACAAGAAAAACTCCCCTGCCCAACCTGGAGGAGCTGATAAGGGAAGCATGATACCTACTCAAGAATGAGGAAGAAGGTGGTCTTTCAACTCCTTCCCACTTCTGTGATTATAAAACTGTAGCCCACTAAGTTCTTGGCACATGCCACCCTCTTGCTGGTCCATCTGTAAGCCTCACCAGCGTCCTATTCTCATAAATCACTTCGTACCTATCACTTTGCCTCACGCTGGATTCTTTCTGTGCTGCGACATCAAGGATCAGAGTTCCCTGAACCCCCCTGAAATGCCACCAACTCACTTCAAGCTGAGTGATATTGAGTTGAATTTATTAACACATACCATTTTGAGGAAAACTGGTATCTTAGCAATACTGAGTTTTCCAGCCCATGAACATGGTGCATCTCTCCATCTATTTAGCTCTTTTTAAATTTTTCTCAGCAGTATTCTGGGATTTCCAGTTTACAGGGCTCCTTACAAATTTTTGTCAGATTTATTCCTAAGTATTTCATATTTTTATGCTATATAAATTTGGTGCTTTAAAAAATGTTTTCAGTTTCTGATGATTCACTGCTGACACGTAAAAAAATGCAGATGATTTTTTGTACACTGATCTCACAACCTGCAAGTTTACTACATCCACTTATCAGTTCTGGTAGCTTTTTCAAAGACTCCATCAGATTTTGTAATACACAGATGAGCACGTCTGTGAATAGACAATTTTGCTTCTTCCTTTCCAATGTGGAAGCCTTTATTTTTCCCTGCCTGAGTGTACTGGCTAGAACCTCTAGTACAATGATGAACAGAAATGATGAGAATAGACATTCCTATCCTGCTCCTGAAATCAAGGGGAAAGTATTCAGCCTCTTACAATTAAGTATATTAGCTGTAGTTTTACATAGATCCCTTTTATTGGGTTAAGAAGGTCCCTTCCTTTCCTATTTATTTGTTGAGGGTTTTTTTTTTTTTTAATCAGAATAGACTTATAGATTTTTCAACTCTCTGCAGACAGTTGTTGATTCCTCTCTCCTGCTCTAAGCCCTGAGATCCTGTTTATCTTGCTTACACCCTGCTCAGGAGGCTCTCACTGGTTTCCTGTAAGAGACTCCTGCTTCATCGTGCCAGGGTAGATAACTGGATTTTGTCAAATGCTTCTTCTGCACCTACTAAGATGATCTTACGGTTTTGCTTTTTTAGTTTGCTAATATGGTGAATTACTACACTGACTGATTTTCAAGTGCTTACCCCTTGCATTCTTGGGGTAAACCCTACTTGGTCATTTTATATCATCCTTTTTATATATTGCTGAATGAAACTGGCAAAAATTGTGTTTAGAATTTTAACACCTACAGGGATTTCCCTGGTGGTCTAGTTAAGAATCTGCCTGCCAAGTCAGGGGACATGGGTGCGATCCCTGGTCTGGGAACTAAGATCCCACAAGCCTCAGGGCAACTAAGCCACAACTACTGAAGCCCACGTGCCCTGGAGCCCGTGCTCCACAACAAGAGAAGCCACGGCAACGGGAAACCCACGTACCACGGGCAGCAAAAGCCCACACACAGCAACAAAGACCCAGCACGGCCAAAAACAGATAAGAAGAATTTTAGCATCTGCATTCGCGAGGGATCTTGGGCTTTAGTTTTCTCTCCTTGCAGTATCTATCTGGTTTCAGTATCGGGATAATGCAACTCTTACAGAATGAGCTGGGAAGTGTTCTCCTCAATTTTCTGGAGGAGCTAAGGTAGAACTGATATTACTTCTTCCCTGAATGTCTGACAGAACTTACCAGGGAAGCCATCTGGGCCTGGAACAGGCGCTATTCCCAGCCCCACGTGAAAATCCCACACTGCTTCCCTACTGCTTCTTCTCAAGTGTTTCTCTCCTTAGCTTCAGGGAGTTCCCTTGCTGGTCAGTTCCCAGCTCGACCCTTGACAGGAGTGGAGGGGCGCTCTACAGATCGCTACTCTTCTCTCCGTGCACCTCTCTTCTCCAGTACCCTGTCCTGCAAGCCCTGGCTGTTTTCATCTCCTGAACTCTCAGCTCCATCTCCTCAGCTCAGAGAGTCTGTCTGGCTCTGCCTGGCTCCCCCTGTGCCATGGCCTGAAGACGCTCTCACAGCAGTGAGTGGAGGCAACTGTAGCGCCCACCCCCTCTTCCCTGTGGTGTGAGAAGATCCTTGGTCACTGTCCCTGGTTCCTGGTACACAGTTCCTAAAACACTTGGAATTTCCCGAGTGACAAGGTGACAGGCAGGTCTTCTGTTCTAATGAAATGACTCTTGGCAGGTCCCTAACTTCAGGATGAGGGCCGCTTGCAGAAAGGACAAGCCTTGATTTGATGCTTGGTACTTTCAGCCTCATCCCACAAATCTGGGGAGTGGAAATTGAGCTAACCACCATCAGTCAATGATTTCATCAATCACACCAATGTGATAAAATCTGCACTAAAAAAATCCCTAAATGTTGCAATCTGGAGAGCTTCTCTGACGGTGAATATATCAAGGCCCTAGGAGGGTGGAGCACCGAGAGGGCATGGAGGTTCTAAACCACCCCTGCCTGCCAGAGCCTGGCTTTGCGTTTTATCTGTACAACTATTCTTGGGTTGTATCCTTTACAATAAACTTAAAAAGCTTCCCCAATGGTGCAGTGGGTAAGAATTCACCTGCAGTGCAGGAGACACAGGAGATGTGGGTTCAGTCTCTAGATTGGGAAGATCCCCTGGAGGAGGAAATGGCAACCCACTCCAGTATTCTTGTCTGGAGAATCCCATGGACAGAAGAGCCTAGTGGGCTACAGTCCCTGGGGATACAAACAGTCAGACAAATAATAAACCAGCAAAGGCAAGTAACATGTTTTTTTAACTTNGGAAGATCCCCTGGAGGAGGAAATGGCAACCCACTCCAGTATTCTTGTCTGGAGAATCCCATGGACAGAAGAGCCTAGTGGGCTACAGTCCCTGGGGATACAAACAGTCAGACAAATAATAAACCAGCAAAGGCAAGTAACATGTTTTTTTAACTTTTAAGACCCATTCTACCAAATTATTGAACCTGAGGAGGGTGTCATAAGAACCCTTGATTTACAATCAGTCAGAAGAATGGGTGGCCCCGGACTTGCAACTGGCACAGGAAGTGGGTGCAATCTCATGGGACTAAGTCCCTCCCTCACTGGTGGGATCTGACACCTAACTCCAGGTACATAGTGTCAGAACTGAACTGAGTTCTTGGACACCTGGTTGGTATGTAGAGAACTGGGAAGGTAGTGTTGGGGAAAAAAACAACAACAACAACGAATATTTGGTGTCAAGATGGAAAAAACGCTCATTGCTCACCTCTTAAGAGATCACTGTCCTTCACTGACTGAAGTTCAGGGTTGCAAGTATTTTGTCCAGTTTTCAATTGTTTCAGACAGAAAAGTAAAGAGTCCCTGTTGCTCTAACCTGGTCAAAAGGGGAAATTCTCCAGTACAAGTCTTCACCAGCACTCCACAGGCCTCCTGTACCCATGCCCATCAAGGGGGCTTACACTGGACTTGTCTGATTGTGTGTACATGACTCACAAAACCCAGAGTAAAGTTTATCTCTGTGTCATCAGCCCTTGCCCAGAGGCCCGGCCCATCGAGGAGTCTCAGGAAGTGTTGACGGATGGCCACATGCTTGCACACAAGCGCTGGGCCAAAATCGAAGGTGCTCCAGTGCCAGGAAGAAAGGCCAAGGCTTCATACCAGGATGTCAAAAAAAAAAAAAAAAATTCTTTACTAACCAAGAGATGTGGGGAATTGGTCTTCCCCTAATAACAGCAACAGGGGAGCCCAAATTAGGAAGTGTTTTGACAAAAGGGACGAACGCTGTGGGAAACTGCAAGGAGAATAACTTGCAGTTTCAACGACTTCTTTGCTTCATCCTTCTCTGAGGACCTAAACATGTTTCTAGTTGGTAGATGGGGAATTTCCTAGGAATCTCTTCAAACAATAGGAGATTAATAATCTTGGTCTTCTAAGCTTTTACTTAATTTTAGATGATTTCTTTTTTATCATCTCTTGGGGATATTAATCTCTCAAATAACACTGACACTTAAAAACAAGCTTTTCTCTCTCACTCTCCTTTTTTTTAACGAAGGATAGGAGAAAACATCTACAGTTCCATCCTGACTATCCTAGCCATAACCAGATCTTGATGAACAGAAACGGTACATTAAATGTGAGGAATAAATCAATTCCTAGACACATTTTACAGGACTTTCCTAAATTAGGTCATGACAACTTTAAAGGTCAAATAAAGGCAAAAACACTTTCATTCTTAGTACTGATGCATCATACAGCTCCTTACAGTCAGCTCTGAAACTTCCCCAGCAACAACAAAGCTCAAGGTCAGAACTTAGATAAGAAACTAAAAGGGAAAAGGAACTGTCATGTAGGTAAGATTAAGAAAAACAAGACTCTGCCTATCGCTGGAGGACACTGACAGCCAGGGTTAAAGTCCTGCTGTATTTTTTAAAGAGCAAGAGAAGGTAGCTTGCCAGGTGTAAGAGTCCATTTCTATAAAGGAAAAGTGAAAGTATGAGTCACTCAGTCATCCCTTTGCAACCCCGTGGACTGCAGCTGGCCAGGCTCCCCTGCCCATGGGATTTTCCAGGCAAGAATATTGGAGAGGGTTGAGGCTCTCACCAAAGACCCTGATCCACCACAGTACAGGCAATCAGAGCAGATATATTTTCACTAGGAGGAAAGTCTCACACACAGCAATAACTATGTCACTGTCTTGCTTCAAATCCTTCCAGAAGGTCTGCGATGTCCACAGAATTAAAAAATGAAAACAAACAAACAAACAAACAAAAAAAAACCCATGACTATGGAGTACAATTATGGGCTCTTCATAACCTGTAAACCTACACACCACAAGAACATGCTCTCTTCCCACACAGCGTATGTTCTTGTCCAAAGCTTCCCAAGGTTCATAGGTCAATTAGGTTTGGACACAAGGATCGAGGGGAGTTTAAAGGGATTCTGCCGTGCACCATCCAGCTCCCAGAATCTCCCACGAACACATCAGCGGACCAGCCACTTCAAACCTGCCTCCTCTCTAAACGCCACCCGCTTCTGTCCGCCTCCGGCTGCACATCGGGAAGGACGCTGCTCTGTACTCGCCGTCTCCCCTTACTGCTCGTCACCCCTCAGCTCCTGTGGACCCAGCTTCTGCCTCCGTCACACCACTGCAGTTCTCTAACGAGGCAGCTGGTCTCAGGTCCCTTGACCAGTGTCCCCAGTGCCCCACTCACACCTTACCCCAGCCCTCTTGGCTTAGCTCACTACTTCTTTTGAAAATTAAAAATACCAAAAGAGGGCCTTCCCCGGTGGGCCAGTGGTTAAGAATCTGCCTTTACAATGCAGGGGTGGAGGAGGGGGCAAGGGTTCAATCCCTGTTCGCAGAACTAAGATCCCACAAGCCGCGGAGCAACTACGCCAGAATGTTGCAACTATGCCTGAATGTTGCAACTACTGAGATTACACACCATAACTAGAGTCCGCGCATAGCAATGAAAGATCCTGTGTGACACAAGGAAGCACCTTCATGCCGCAACTAAGGTCTGAACAGCCAAAAAAACTCACAAAACTACAGAATGACAAAAACATGCAATAAAAAAACACTTACTCCTGTTAATCAGGACAACCTCTACACTATCCTAATAATGCCACGTTTACTTCAAGTCTTTTTCTTTTTCAAAGAACAAAATAGACAATGAGGTGTCCATTGATTTCTAATGACAAAATGATCTCCCTCCTCCTCTCCCCAAAGACAAGCACCGCACGGCGCACCCACATCCTTTGAGAGTCCACTTTTAGATTTCTACACGCAGACATATGTATTCACGAATAGTAAAGACTGTTACGTTTTACAAAAAACTTAGCACAATGACATTGTACAATAGGTATAATTTACCAACTTTTTCACTCAATGAGATCTACTCACACTGACTTTCAGCTGAGTAAGATCTACGAATGTGGATTTCACTGATCTGTCCAAATGGATCCTCTTGCTTCTACTGAGCCCTCCAGTTACTGAAACCAGGTCCTGTCTCTAAGTGCTCCATGTGTGTTATCTTTGCTTCTCCCAACAACCCACTGAGAAGACGCTCCCAATGCCCACAGCTGGTACAAGGCAGGGATGAACTTTACCAGCGGGGCCCAGTCCAAGGCTGTGCCCTCCACCACTGTATGAAGCTGCCCTCTTACGTCAACAGCCAAGTCAGCACCTTCCATGCCAGGTGTTTAGCTCGTATCATGTCTCTTAAGCTTTTGAGCCACCTCGGGTGCCAAGTATAAATAAACATCCTCATTTTAGAAGTGAAGAAACTCAGACTTGAGAAGGTGCTAGAGCTTTAGTGTGAACCACAACTATCCAGCCACCAGAGTCCAGGTTCTTAGCCACTGGACTAAGCGTCAGATTTACTTAAAAAAAAAAATCACGAGTTGAAGATGAGCAAGATGGGCTGGTATGAGACAGTGAGAGGCCTGAATGCCCAGGTCGGGAGTATCAGTGGACTGGGTGCGCGGCATAGGCCCAGCGTCACTAGCCCCTGACCCCACGGCGGCAGAGCAGCCTGGGAGCAGGGCAGGGCACTCACAGTCATGGACCTTATAGCAGTGCTTCTGCAAGCGCCTAACGTCGCACTCTTCCAGCACACCGTGAGTCATCAGCAGCTGCAGGAATCGCCGGTGGACATCGGTCATGATGCCCATTCTCCTCGCGTTGCCCTGCATGGATGGAGGAGCTAAAAAAGGAAGCAAAGGAAATCCAGTCACGTCCGAGCACACCAGAAGCGATGCTCCATGCTGTGTTCCAATCTACAAGTTTGTGATAGTTTCCAGAATCAAGTTCATCACGCTGATTAGTCCAAAGATGAAAAGGACACAAGTCGGGGACGAGGCACATTAGTACCGTGCAGAGGTAAGAAGCTTGAACTTCCCTGGTGACTCAGTGGTAAAGAATCTGTCTGCCAATGCAGGAGACGTGGGTTCAGTCCCTGGATTGGGAAGATCCCCTGGAGGAGGAAATGCAACCCACCTCTAGTGTTCTTGCCTGGGAAATCCCATGGACAGAGAAGCCTCACAGGCTACAGTCCACAGGGTCACAAAAGAGTCGGACACAACTTAGCAACTAAACAACAACAACTGGTGAAAGTAATGGACTCTGGAAGCGCCCAGAACGCTGGGGTTCACAGGTTGCTCCACCACGGAGGTGTGTGAAATGGGGAAACAGACCCTCTACGTACTTCAGTTTCTGACCTGTTAAGTGAAAATGACAGAAATATCCTCCTTAGAATTACTATGAGGATAAACGAACAAAGAACATAACAGCCTGTGACAACTATCAATGGAGTATAACCTTTAAAAATTGTGAATCACTCTGTTATACCCTTGAAACTTAAAACTGTATAACAACTATACCTCCATTAAAAAAAATACATATAGGAGCCTGGGGGTAACAGTCTAAATGCTTGTAAAAAAAAAGTTCGCTATTTTTACTAGTAGACAAATCCGAGTCTGAAAGTTGGCTCAATCTCCCACCAGGTCTACGGTCTGGGTTAAATTTAGCTGAGGTCCCATTTCTCACTATAAAATTAGAATAACATTCACTGCTTAGAGAGCTGCGAGGAAACAATAAGAGCTGGTTTCCCTCTCCTCTCCCAAACCACTGATAAAACAACTGTTGTGCTAGGACTGCAGGGTGTTTTGAAAATCTCCTTGCTCTCTACTAAAACACTATCTTTCCACAAACCACAAAGATCAGAGCTGATAAAAGAAGCCTTGATTTTAAAAAAAGCACAAGTCTGATCTAAAAGCCTGCTTCTGCCACAGAGAGGTGGCGCAGTGCAGGGGTAAGACCTGGGGTTTAGAACTAGACGAAGGGCTCCGAGACCAGTGCGTGTCAGACTCGCCTGATCTTAAGAATCACCCAATTCGTGTATTACAAATGCAGATCTCCAGGTCTTTTCTGGAAGTTCTGACTGCAGAGGGGCTTGGAATCCTGAGGTTTTAACATCCACTTCCGGTGATGCCATGATCTTATCAGAAAGTCGCTATTACCCTTAGGGAAATATAACACAGAATAAACACAGGTTTAGCTAATATGCTTAACCTCAGTCTTTTCATCTATAAAATGGGGATAATACTATCTTTAACCCTTACGATGCAGTTTAAATGAAATATGACTACCAAGGGTTTGTCAAGAACTAGCACCAGGAGATAATGCAAAAAGGTTACTATTCTTTCTAAAGGCATCATTGGCTGAGCCTCAGAACTAGGAAGACACACTATCTCATGACCAGCCTGCCTGCTAGCTACCCTCGAGTATATCTCACCAGCATCTCAATCTCAACCAATCCTAAACTGGACCCACCTTTTCCTTCCTCAACCCTTTTCCTCCCTGCAGTCCTCCTCCTTCCGTTGGCTCGGGTGTTACAGTCCATGCAAACATACAGACACCACAGACCTGATCTTCAAACCCTGACCCTTCTTTTCTCTGGGGTTGACTCAGCTCCAGCCAGTGCTCAAGTCCGGCCAGGTGTATTTCCTATCATCAGGATAGGATATCTCATTCATTCACTCTATTTTTAGGTACTGGTGTGCATGCTCAGTTGCTCAGCCATGTCTGACTCTTTGCAGCCCCACGGACAGTAGCACGTCAGGCACCTCTGTCCACGAGATCTCCCAGGCAAAATACTGGAGTGGGTTACCATTTCCTACTCCAGGGGATCTTTACAACCAGGGATCGAACCCACGTCTCCTGCATTGACAGGTGGATTCTTTACCACTGAGCCACCTGGGAAGTCCGTTTTAGTAATGAGTACAGAGTACACCCGTAATTGTCAGTGGTTATTCCAGGGACAAGAACAGAATATTCTGTGGGCTTTTATCCTAGAGACTATGGAAACTCAGGTTCTCCAAATTAAGGGTCTTTAAATAGATGATGCAGCCAAGCTGCTAAATCAGATCAAAAACTTGCCAAGTTGAATAATGAATGAAACCTAGCTATATGACATAGAACTTTTCAGGCAAAGATGGGCTTGATAAAGGACAGAAATGGTATGGACCTAACAGAAGCAGAAGATATTAAGAAGAAGTGGCAAGAATACACGAAGAACTGTACAAAAAAGATCTTCACGACCCAGATAATCATGATGATGTGATCACTAATCTAGAGCCAGACATCTTNAGTTGGTGATGGACAGGGAGGCCTGGTGTGCTGTGATTCATGGGGTCGCAAAGAGTGGGACACGACTGAAGGACTGAACTGAATAAAGGGGAAACTATATCCATGGGCATGCAGAAATTCTGCCCTATCTTTCAATTAGTCTATAAATCTAAACTGTTCTTTTAAATGGTCTCTTAATTTTTTAAATGCTAAAAAGGATCAGTTGGCTGCACTTGTGTGGGTCTATCCCTCTCCTCTTTAGTTGATATTGTGTTCATTACTGCAGCTTAAGGGTACGTCTTCAAGCTGGGCAGTGTGGATCCAAATGTATGCTTTCTCAAAACTGCTTTAACTATTCCAGCTTTTTTGCCTTTTTTCTGTACATTTGAGCATCAGCTTCTCTGTATTTACCAAAAATCCTCTAGGATTTTGACTGGAACTGTATTAAATGGATGTATAAGGGAATGTGTAAGGGGGTGGCTGGGGAGAATTGACTATTGATGCTTCCAATGCACAATTACAGTGTGTTTCTGTATTTAAGCATCTACTCTGATTTCTTATTACCGGTGTGTGGTTCTCAGCAGAGACACAGTGCACATGTTTTGTTAGATTGTTTCATTTTTCTCTCATAAATATTTTAGTTTCAGTTTCCAACTGTACATTGCTAGTATATTGAAATGCAGCTTGCTATTATTGTATCTTGTGACCTCACTAAACTCTCTAATTTGTTCTAGAAGTTTTTTTTGTATATTCTTCAAAAATTTTTATGTAAGCAATCATATAATCTGCAAACAGGGACAGTTTTAGTTTTTCCTTTGCTGTGTGTGTAACTTCCATGTCTTTTCCTTGTTGCCCTGACTAGGTCTTCCAGTGAGATGTGGAATAGAAGTGGTGGGTGGACATCCTTGCCCTAGTCTTTATCAGAAAAAGTGAAAGTGAAAGTCACCCAGTTATGACTCTTTGCGACCCCGTGGACTATACATATACAGNTTTAGTTTTTCCTTTGCTGTGTGTGTAACTTCCATGTCTTTTCCTTGTTGCCCTGACTAGGTCTTCCAGTGAGATGTGGAATAGAAGTGGTGGGTGGACATCCTTGCCCTAGTCTTTATCAGAAAAAGTGAAAGTGAAAGTCACCCAGTTATGACTCTTTGCGACCCCGTGGACTATACATATACAGTCCATGGAATTCTCCAGGCCAGAGTACTGGAGTGGGTAGCCTTTCCCTTCTCCAGGGGATCTTCCCAAGCCAGGGATTGAACCCAGGTCTCCTGAATGCTCTGCATCAGCTTAGGGACATTTCTTTCTATCCAAGTTTGCTGAGAAAGTTTTGTTTTTGTCATGAAGGCTTCTACTGTACTAACTAACATGATTATTTACTTTTTCTGCATTAATGTATAATGAATTACATTAATTTTTAATTACTAAACTGCCTTGCATGCCTGAGATATATACCCACATTGTCATGCCATTTATAAATTTGGCCTTGAAGTACAAAATGAAGCAGGTCAAAGGCTAACAGAGCTTTGAAAAGAGAATGCACTGGTCGTAGCAAACACCCTCTTCCAACACAAGAGAAGACTCTACACATGGACATCACCAGATGGTCAATACTGAAATCAGATTGACCAAAAATATTCTTTGCAGCCAAAGATGGAGAAGCTCTATACAGTTAGCAAAAACAAAACCGGGAGCTGACTGTGGTTCAGATCATGAACTCCTTATTGCCAAATTCAGACGTCATTGAAGAAAGTAGGGAAAACCACTAGACCATTGAGGTACGACCCAAATCAAATCCCTCATGATTATACAATGGAAGTGACAAATAGATTCACGGGATTAGATCTGATAAACACAGTGCCTGAAGAACTATGGATGGAGCTTCCTGACATTGTACAGGAGGCAGGGATCGAGACCATCCCCAAGAAAAAGAAATGCAAAAAGGTGAAATGGTTGTCTGAGGAGGCCTTACAAATAGCTGAGAAAAGAAGATATGCGAAAGGCAAAGGAGAAAAGGAAAGATAAACCCATTTGAATGCAGAGGTCCAAAGAATAGCAAGGAGAAATAAGAAAGCCTTCCTCAGTGATCAATGCAAAGAAATAGAGGAAAACAGTAGAATGGGAAAGACTAGAAATCTCTTCAAGAGAATTAGAGATACCAAGGGAACATTTCATGCAAAGATGAGCACAATAAAGGACAAAATGGCATGGACCTAACAGAAGCAGAAGATATTAAGAAGAAGTGGCAAGAATACACAGAAGAACTGTACAAAAAAGATCTTCATGACCCAGATAATCACGATGGTGTGATCACTCACCTAGAGCCAGATATCCTGGAATTCGAAGTCAGGTGGGCCTTAGGAAGCATCACTACCAACAAAGCTAGTGGAGGTGATGGAATTCCAGTTGAGCTATTTCAAATCCTGAAAGATGATGCTGTGAAAGTGCTGCACTCAATGCCAGCAAATCTAGAAAACTCAGCAGTGGCCACAGGACTGGAAAAGGTCAGTTTTCATTTCAATCCCAAAGAAAGGCAATGCCAAAGAATGTTCAGACTATTGCACAATTGCACTCATCTCACACTCTAGCAAAGTCTGTCTCTTATACACANAATCTAGAAAACTCAGCAGTGGCCACAGGACTGGAAAAGGTCAGTTTTCATTTCAATCCCAAAGAAAGGCAATGCCAAAGAATGTTCAGACTATTGCACAATTGCACTCATCTCACACTCTAGCAAAGTAATGCTCAAAATTCTCCAAGCCAGACTTCAACAGTATTTGAACTGTGAACTTCCAGATGTTCAAGCTGGATTTAGAAAAGGCAGAGGAACCAGAGATCAAATTGCTAACATCCATTGGGTCATCAAAAAAGCAAGAGTTCCAGAAGAACATGAACTTCTGCTTTATTGACTATGTCAAAGCCTTTGACTGTGTGGATCACAACAAACAGTGGCCAGACTACCAAAGCTGTATGCAGGTCAAGAAGCAACACTTAGAACTGGACGTGAAACAACAGACTGGTTCCAAATAGGAAAAGGAGTATGTCAAGGTTATATATTGTCACCCTGCTTATTTAACTTACATGCAGAGTACATCATGAGAAACACTGGGCTGGATGAAACAAGCTGGAATCAGGATTGCTGGGAGAAACAGCAATAACCTCAGATATGCCAGGAGAAGGATATGGCCACTCCATTATTCTTGCCTGGAGAATCCCATGGGCAGAGGAGCCTGGCAGACATGCAGAGTACATCATGAGAAACACTGGGCTGGATGAAACAAGCTGGAATCAGGATTGCTGGGAGAAACAGCAATAACCTCAGATATGCCAGGAGAAGGATATGGCCACTCCATTATTCTTGCCTGGAGAATCCCATGGGCAGAGGAGCCTGGCAGGCCATGGTTCATAGGGTCACAGAGAGTCAGACACTACTGAAGCAACTAAGCACACCCGCAGATATGCAGATGACAGCACCCTTATGGCAGAAAGCAAAGAAGAACTAAGTCTCTTAATGAAGGTGAAAGAGGAGGGTGAAAAGTTTGGCTTAAAGCTCAACATTCAGAAAACTAAGATCATGACATCCGGTCCCATCATTTTATGGCAAATGGATGGGGAAACAGTGGAAACAGTGACAGACTATTTTCTTGGGCTCCAAAATCACTGCAGATGGTGACTGCAGCCATGAAATTAAAAGATGCTTGTTCCTTGGAAGGAAAGTTATGACCAACTTAGACAGCATATTAAAAAGCAGAGACATTACTTTGCTAACAAAGGTCGGTCTAGTCAAAGCTATGATTTTTCCAGCAGTCATGTATGGATGTGAGAGGAGTTGGACTATAAAAAAACTGAGCACTGAAGAACTGAATGAACTGTGGTGTTGGAGAAGACTCTTGAGAGGCCCTTGGACTGCAAGGAGATCCAACCAGTCCATCCTAAAGGAAATCAGTCCTGGGTGTTCATTGGAAGGACTGATGCTGAAGTTGAAACTCCAATACTTTGGCTTCCTGATGCAAAGAACTGACTAATTTGAAAAGATCCTGATGCTGGGAAAGATTGAAGGCAGGAGGAGAAGGGGACGACAGAGGATGAGATGTTTGGATGGCATCACCGACTCAATGGACATGAGTTTGAGTAAGCTCCGGGAGTTGATGATGGACAGGGAAGCCTGGTGTGCTACAGTCCATGAGGTGGCAAAGAGTTGGCCATGACTGAGAGACTGAACTGATAAGTCACTGGGTCTGATTTGCAAACTTTTTGCTGAGAAGTTTTGCTTTTATGTTAAAAACACACAGTGGTATAGAGATATGCCACAGGTGTCGTGAGATAGAATTATTATTTATTTACTTAATTGCTGTTATGGTAATGTCAGCTTTGTAAAAGGAGTTGGGAAATATTCTCTCTTTTATTTTCTGGATCAGATTGTGTAGAATTAATTTTTTCGTCATTTAAATAGTTGGTAGAACTCACCAGTAAAACTAAATGGACTTAGAGACTTCTTTTTTGAAAGGTCATAAATTCAGTTTCTTCAGTAATCATAGGACTATTAATTCTGTCTATTGCAACTTGGGCACATTTTAGTGGTTTGTAGTTTTCAAGGAATTGGTCCATTTCATCTAAAGCTTATGGGTGTAAAAATGTTTATAGTATTATTGGCATCTTAGGTTTTTTTATTGTCTGCAGGTTTTATAGTGATAGCCTGTCTTTAATAATTATATCAACAATCTGTGTCTTTTCCTGTGTTGCTTTCTCAGTCTTTCTAGAGGTTTGTCAACCTCACTATTGTCTTAGAGAACCAGCTTTGAATTTAGCTGGTTTTCTCCATTGTTTTGGTTTTTTTATGTCACTTCTACTCCTGTCTCTGTTATTTCCTTCCTTTTGTTTCTGTTGGGCGTACGTGGCTCTTTTTACTATTGCTTCTTAAGGTGGACGCTTAGATTGATTCAAGACCTTCTCTTCTAATGTGAGCAATGAGTGCTATGAATTTCTCTCCAGGCACTTCTCTAGCCGGATCTCACAGGTCTTCATGTGGTATTTTCATTTTCACTTAGTTCAAAATACTTTCTGATTTCTCTCAAGTCTTCCTCTTTGACCCATGAATTATTACGGTATTTGTTTATTTTTTGGCTGTTCTGGGTCTCTTGCTTTGCACGGCCTTTCTCGAGTGGTGTCGCGCGGGGCCTGCTCTTCACTGCAGTCTGCAGGCTTCTCGCTGTGGTGGGCCCTCTTGCTGCGGAGCACACGCTCTGTCTAGGGCTGGGGGGCTTCAGCAGCTGTGGCTTCCGGGCTCCGGAGCAGAGGCTCAGTAGTTGCGGCACATGGGTTTAGTTGGCCTGCAGCGTGTGGGATCTTCCCCAGGTGAAGTCTCTGTGTCAGCTCATCCTCACATCTGTGTCCTCTTGGTGTTAGCATCTCTTGATTTTCTTTTCCATGCAATTTGAGACCTTCCTGGGTCTTTGAACGCCAAGCAGTTAGTTTTGAACTGTGTTCTAGCTATGTTTCATATTACAAAAGGAAACCCTGGGTGTTACTGAAATCCCATGGAGACTTCTGTTAGCTTTTTGGTTTTTTTAAAGCAGGTAACCAACCTGCTTCCCTGGTGCCTCAGAGGTTAAAGCGTCTGCCTCCAATGCAGGAGACCTGGGTTCAATCCCTGGGTTGGGAAGATCCCCTAGAGAAGGCAATGGCAACCCACTCCAGTATTCTTGCCTGGAGAATCCCATGGACAGAGGAGCCTGGCGGAGTCGCAAAGAGTTGGACACGACTGAGCGACTTCACCTTACCTTACCTCACCTTAACCAGCCTGCAATGAGGGAGACCTGGGTTTGATCCCGGATTGGGAAGATCCCCTGGAGAAGGGAAAGGCTACCCACTCCAGTATTCTCGCCTGGAGAAGTCCGTGGACTGTCCATGGGGTCGCAGAGTCAGACACGACTGAGCGACTTTCACTTTCCCTTTAAACCTGGTTAGGTTCAGCCCGGTAGTCCCAGAGGCCATCAGCGGGCTGTGCTTCCCGGCGGCGCGGGTCTTAAAACCTCGGCCCGGCTGCTCCGGCCCAGCGCGCGGGCGCCACCTAGTGTCCAGTCTGGAGCCCGAGCCGTGCTCGGCTCTCAGTCCTGGGTCAGCGGTGGGAGTCAGAGCTACAGGGCTGTAGCTTGCAGGTGAGCCCAGCAGATCACAGGCGGCCTGAGGGGAGGGATTTCCTGTGCTCCTCTCTGTGCCTCTCCATGGTCTCCCCAGTACTCTGTGGTACTATGGGACCTTATTTCCAGTGGGCAGACAGAAAGCCGGGACTGTAATTATCACAGACTCTGACAGTGTCGCACTCTAAGCGCACCCCTGGCGGGAGCCGAGACACAGGAGGAGGCCAGCGGAAAGAGTCACGGGCTCTGATCCCAGCGCCTCGGGGCCATGGTATCACTGACTGGAGAGGAAGGCTTGGGATATCGCAGGCTTCATTAATTGCCATGGCAGGATTAGTTGCAAGCTGGATTGCCAAAGAAAAAGAATAGAATATTTCACTTTCCCTGAAAAGGAGCAATTCTCATTCTTGCCATTCAGGCCAGAACCAGAGGGCTTCTCCTGGAGATGTTCTGTCTTCAACCTACGCCTGCTTCAGGGTCTGGGGCTGCGGGGAGTTCAGGGGGATTCTGGAGGGAAACAATGGTAAACCCATTGCCAGGCTGGTAGGACTTCGAGTGCTGGCCGTCCCCAATCCGTCTGCAACTTCACTTGCCACACTCCTGTAATAGCTTCTCTAAGCATCTCTCCCTGGTGGCTCAGACGTTAAAGCATCTACCTGCAATGCGGGAGACCTGGGTTCGATTCCTGGGTCAGGAAGATCCCCTGGAGAAGAAAATGGCAACCCACTCCAGTATTCTTGCCTGGAGAATCCCATGGTCGGAGGAGCCTGGTGGGCTACAGTCCACGGAGTGGCAAACAGTCGGACACGACTGAGCGGCTTTACTTCCCTTCAAACATCTCTCCAGGCTTCACAGCTGCACCCAGCAGGAGAGACNCAACCCACTCCAGTATTCTTGCCTGGAGAATCCCATGGTCGGAGGAGCCTGGTGGGCTACAGTCCACGGAGTGGCAAACAGTCGGACACGACTGAGCGGCTTTACTTCCCTTCAAACATCTCTCCAGGCTTCACAGCTGCACCCAGCAGGAGAGACTGGTCAGAAGACTGAGCCTTCCTTCCCTAATTCAGAGCCACACAAGCAAGTCAGAGCATCACATCCAGACGGCTCTACAGGACAGCTCTACCCGGCATTCAAGGAACAAACTGTTCCACTCTTCATCAAGTTAATCCAGGGCACAGAGAAAGAGGCTGCACTCCCAGCTCATTCTTTGAGGTTAAGTTTCACGTTAAAATCTGACAAGGAAAGAGGAAAGAAAATTCAGGCTAATCTTAACTCATCAACATAAATGCAAAATCCACTATTAGAAACAGAATTCATGGAGATATAAAAGAGATAATACACAATGGCCCAAGAAGGTTTCCCAAGAAAGCATGGTTAGTTTACAATCAGGACAGCAATCGCTAAGATCTACTGAATGATTGAAGTTTAAAAGATGCTTACCTTAAAACATGCATACAAAAATGGAGAAATTCATCAGTGACTCCTCATGCTAATGGTGAATCCGTAAAAGCATTCACATTAAGATTAGTAATGAGATAAGGATGTCCAGCTATGGTATAGGAAGTTCCCCCAAAAACACAAGAAGGCAAAAGCAGACAAGAGTTGGGAAAGAAGAAACCAAGCCATCCTGTCCATGGATGAATGATGCCCCGGGGCGGGGGCGGGGGCAGCTCGGAGCTGGCGCTCACAGGGTGCCCCTGGGAGGTGCAGAGCTGTGTGCCTCGGAGGACGTGGGGAGATGACGTGTCCCCCCGGTGGCCGGCAGTGAGGACAGCGACACCCGCGCGCACCTCTGGTAGAGGAGACAGGCCGAGGCGGCGGAGGCAGGAAGAGCTCTCTTGCTTGGCTTTCTGAAAACAGATGGACAGTGCTTGTTGCCCAGGCCTCGTACACAAATATGCTTACACACACGTGCACACGTATCTGTAGGCAGCAAGCCCAAGGAACAATGCCAAAGGAAACAGGGCCACGTCAACAAAACTAGTTTTTCATGCCTTTTTCCTTCTGTCTCCGTGCTTCATGCCTACTTTTCACTCTGCTATTGGGAAGGGCGAGGCCCGAGGCACTGAGCCTGCCAAGCGTTCCCTGCTGCCCAGGGCCGTGTCTGCAGCGGGCGGCCGCCAGGAGGTGCTAGCATCCCTGTCCAGGAAACAGCAGGCTCGCCTTGGCTTCCTCTAAACGCAGTGACTTCTCTTTGTTTTTTTTTTTTTTTNGAACTGTGGTGTTGGAGAAGACTCTTGAGAGTCCCTTGGACTGCAAGGAGATCCAACCAGTCCATTCTGAAGGAGATCAACCCTGGGATTTCTTTGGAAGGAATGATGCTAAAGCTGAAACCCCAGTACTTTGGTCACCTCATGCGAAGAGTTGACTCATTGGAAAAGACTCTGATGCTGGGAGGGATTGGGGGCAGGAGGAGAAGGGGACGACTGAGGATGAGATGGCTGGATGGCATCACGGACTCGATGGACGTGAGTCTGAGTGAACTCCGAGAGATGGTAATCAACAGGGAGGCCTGGCGTGCTGCGATTCATGGGGTCGCAAAGAGTCAGACACGACTGAATGACTGAACTGAACTGATATGACATAGAAGTTACTTCTAAAACATAAGAATGCCAAAAAATTTACAGTAAAAGGATAGGAAAATACACACTCTACCAACTAACCGAATATTAATATGACACAAAATAGACTTTAGGGCAGAAATTATTACTAGAGATAAAGATGGTCCCCATAAAATGATACAAAGGTTCGGTTCCAAAGAAGCTCTAACAATTTTAAATGTTTAAGCACCAAGTAACAGAGCCTCCAAACAGTTAAGGCAGAAATAATCAGACCTACAAAAATAAACATATAAATCCATAACTATAGTGGAAGATTTTAACATAGCCCTCTCAATCACTGATAAAATGAATAAAAAGAATCTGTAAGTTTACAGAGAAGACTTGTAAAACGCAGCAAAAAGCTTAATCCGATGGACATGCATAAAACACTGCACCCAACAGCAACAGAATACAGAATGTTTAAGCATACTCAGAATAATTTTGCAAACTACCACATATGGGCCAGAAAGTAAGTCTCAGCAAACTGTAAAGGACTGGTCTCATTCAGAGTATGTTCTCTGACAGCAATGCAATACAGGTGGAAACCAAAAATGAAAACTAGAAAAGTTGTTTAGAATTTAAGAAACATACTCCTAAATAAGCCATTATTAAAGAGGAATTATTAATGGAAATTAGAAAATATTTTGAACTGAAAATAACAAAATATTACACACAAAAACTGGTGGAAGGAAACTAAAACAGAAGAGAGAAATTAATAGCCTTAAATCTTTATATATACTTGAGGGAGGAGGGCATGAAAATTAGTGAGTTAGACACCCATATCAAGAAGCTATAAAAATAATAACAGCAAATTAAATACAAAAAAAGTTAAAGACCAAAAAAAACAAAGACCAGAAATTAATGAAATAGAAAATAAGTACATATCTGAAAAGGTCAAAAGAACTAAAATTAATTCTTTGAACAAAATAATTAAGTGACAAACCTCTGACAAGATTTTTCAAGAAGAGAGAGAAAATTTATAAATAAATAACATTTGGAATGAAAAAGGGAAACCAAATGCAGACACAAATTTTTAAAAAGATATTATAGACAAAATAACCTGAATTTTAAATATGTATACAGTCATAGGAACTCATTCAAAACTAAAGATTATTTTAAAACGTAAACAATTTTATAACCATTATAGACATTTTATGGAAAATTTATCTTCCCACAAAGAAAACTTCAGGTCCCAATGGATTTACCAAGAAGTTCTACCAAGTATTCTAGAAACAAATAATTTCAAATGTTACACAAACGATCACAGAGCCGGAAAAAGAGCAAGCTGTCCCCAAAGCATCTGATAAGGCCGACAAAAGTCGGGCACGGAAACCTACCAAAGACGTCAAAAGAAAGCAAAATGAAAAGCTCAGTATTTTTCATGAGCACAGATGCACGAGGCCTAAGCAAAAACATTAACAAACCGAACCCAGCAAGGCAAAAAGAATGATAGGCTGTGATCAAGCAAGGGTTTAACACTGAAAGTCAATCAAACGGCATCTGTCAATAATATCTCAATAAAGCTGGAGGGGTCAGGGGACAAAATCAATGTGAGCGACCCGGGTTGGGAAGATCCCCCAGAGAAGGAAATGGCAACCCACTCCAGTACTCCTGCCTGGGGAACCCCATAGAGGGAGGAGCCTGGCCGGCTACAGTTCGTGGGGTCGCAAAAGAGCTGGACATGACCTAGCAACTAAACATCAACAATCACATAATAATGAAGAAAAAGCACACAATCATCCTAATAGATGCAGAAAATAATAGCTGATAAAATTCAACATTCATTCATATAAAAACTCTTAACAGACTTGGCATAAAAAGAAAACCACAGCACACAGAACACTTAAGGATGAAAAGTTAAAAGCAGTCACTTTAAAATTCAGATTGATCCAACTTAACTGAATCAAAACAATTCCAATCAAAATCCCAACAGGCTTGGTGGGCATGACTGTGTGGGATTTGACAAGATGATTCTAAAATGTATATGGAAAATGTAAACACAAAACGGCAGACATTCCTGGAGGACTTGTCATACCAGGTACCAAGACTTAATATACAGCTAGAGTAACGAATAAAGTGTGATAATAATAATAAAGTTGTGATAATAGTACAGAAATGGACAAACAAGGCCAATGGAACCGAACAGACAACTAGGGAATAGAAAAGGGTATATATATGGATACTTGGCATGCTGCAGAAACGGAACTCCAGGGCAAAGCACTTTTCAATGAAAGGTGCCAAGACAGCCCATTATACATACATGAACAAAATAAAAATAAAATTAGACCCTTATTTCACAGTATCCTCAAAAAATCAATTCTTGAGGGTTAAGGTCATAAGAAAGGAACATTATAAAACTTTTAAACAACACAAGAGTTTATCTTTAGGACCCAAAGGTAGGAAAGGACTTCTTTAAAAGATATGAAAAAAACAAACCATACAATACATGGATAAATCGACTTTGTTAAAATTAAGAACTGTGCTCACCAAAAAAAGAAAGCAGGGGAGTCAGAAACAGAAGACAAGCTCAAACTAGAAGATATTTGAAACACATTTAAACCACAAAAGATCCATAATGAGATTAAAAAAAAAAAAAAACCTCTTACAAATCAGTAAGAGGAAGACAACTGGAAGAGAAAAATGAACGTGGAAAATTTTATGAAGAGAATGCACAAGTGATTAATAAATTAAGATAAGAAATGTTCAATCTCTTAACAGGCAAATAAGTGTTAAACCACAGTGATTAATGTCTTATCCATCACCAGACAGGCATACATTCTTAAGAATGTTTGAGGCTGAAACTTGCATCAACTGCGGGTAGAGTATAAGCCCTTATAATTACTTCAGATGTTTATTTGATAACATTAGCAAATCTGATATCCCCACAAAACCACTCTTAGGTATATGCCTTACAGAAACTTTCACATTTACCTCAGGAAGTACGTTTATAAACTTCCTAAGGTAAAAGTAGCATGCTGTAACAGCAAAAATCTGGCAAGTTTCAACCCAAGAGTATCTACATAAAGGCATTTATAAAAATACCATGGAATTCAAAGCAGCAATGAAGTAGAGCTACTCATGGCAATATGGATGCATCTCTTAGACGTAACATTATGTGCAAAAATCAAGTCGCACAAAATATATATATGGATCCCATTTATATAAAATCTAAAAGCTAGCAAAACCGTACATTGCATTCATGAGATAATACTAAAAACTACAAAGAAGAACAAGGGAATGATAACACAATATTCGGGGCAGTGGTTATCTTCGGAGAGGGAAGAAAAGAATTCAATGTAGGCTTTGAGAAAATGATAATGTTCTATTTCTTAACTAGGTGGTGGATGATCATTGTACTTTTGTTCTTCAAACTTAATAGTTGTGTGTTACTATCTTAATTCTAAAAAATGATATAAGTATGTTAAGGAAGAGCCAAAATTAATGCTAATAAGAAGGAAGAGGTACAGAACGGTATACGGTGCTATAATCTAGGGAAAAAGCAGGGGGGGAAGTGAGGGTGAAAAATACATATAGGCTTGTTTGTGCATAGAAGTCAGTTGCCTCTATGAAGCGGGCAGGGGTTAACCATGGATATGTATTACCTACCCAAGGAATTTATAAATAGAAAAGTTTGTGGAATAAGAAAATCTCAAACATAACCATCTGTGCCAAGTGCCAGACACAGTGTAAATGCTTCATGTGCAGTCTCATTTCATCCTTGTCAGAATCTTATGAAGAAAGCATGATCCTATTTTACAGATGAGGAACCTAAGGCTGAGAGGGAAGAAGGCAACAGAATTAGTAATGGAGACAGGGAGGGACCACACAAAAGCAGAGTTNTTCATGTGCAGTCTCATTTCATCCTTGTCAGAATCTTATGAAGAAAGCATGATCCTATTTTACAGATGAGGAACCTAAGGCTGAGAGGGAAGAAGGCAACAGAATTAGTAATGGAGACAGGGAGGGACCACACAAAAGCAGAGTTAGGAATTCTGACACCTTCGGTTCAAATATTCAAGAAATATGAGTTAACAATAAAAGTATCATCCAGGTGCCTTCTCTGCAATTCTCAAATCGAACACACTCTCAAAACCAACTCTTTTAAGTTTGAAAACCTGATCTAACCTAAGTTGAGGTTATTCAGGGTTGTTGTTTATCCCCTATACATATGTGTACACATGCATACATTTAGCTGTTAAAAAAGTATCTGATTACAAGACACTGCTCAAGACCCTGCTGAAGATATGACGGGACCTACAATGCATGCACATTACCTTCGGAAAACTCGAGAAATTCGGAATTCTAAACACATATAGCCTCAGGGCTTTGAAATAAGGAGCTGCACACTTGTACAACGTAAGAAGTTCTGTACCCAAAATAGTAGGGAAGCACAGAGGCTGTCAAGACTGAAAGCATGAACAGTGGAAGGCCGTACTTATTCAGATTAGTCAATTTTGTATTTCGCTTTTATAACTAATATTCTGATTTAAAGTATTTCTTCACCTAGTATTACGAGTTTAAAACGTCTGTCTGCGTGTAAGGGCCTAGCTTCCAGCCTGCCCCTCTCGGGGCCTCAGTTTCCCCACCAGGAACCGAGAAGCCCCAGGCCCCCGGACCCCGCCGACACACTGTGGCACAGCACGGGACCGACCCCGGAGCCTGACCCGCATCTGCTGGCCGCCCCTCGCCTTTCGAGGCGGCCGTTTTCTTTTCCCTTCAGCCTCCCGCCCGGACTTCCAAATTACCCACCACAGCGCCCAGGCGCAGTCCACCCAGACGCCGACGAAGGCAGAAAGGAGGGTTCGGCCCCTCCTTCTAGGCGGGGCGAATGCGGATGTGGCGCTCCCATTGGTTGCCACCGCAGATCTAGCCCTCCCATAGGGTGACGCACTTCCGTTCTGCAGCCCGCGCCGTTGCCATGGTGCCGCGGGATCGGTCAATTAGGTCCGGAGTTAGCGCATCCTACGCGACTCTCTGTACCTTATGGGAAAGGGCTTCCTCTTCTCGTCCTCCGCCTTCCACCTCACGGTGGCACCCCGCAGCCCAAGAAGAGGAAGAAAAAGAGTGCTGTGTGCCCTACGCAGTGGGTTCGATTCCATGGGCACAACTTAATGCTGTGTCCTGGGGCAGTTTCCCCATCTGTAGAACAGATAGTCTTTGCCCCATGGTCAAGAACGAGGCCTAGGCCTCTGTTGTCAAATAGCCTAAACTAGAATCCTGGCTTTGCCACGTACTGGTTGCCGGATCTTGTGCAAGTCACTGAGCTGCACTGAGCCTCAGTTTCTTATTCTGTCAAATGGGGATAATAAAAGTACCAATGAAACTGTGTTTGTGAGGTTTAAAAGCGATAATGGCGCACTGCTACTGCTGTTGCTAAGTCACTTCAGTCGTGTCCGACTCTGCGACCCCATAGACGGCAGCCCACCAGGCTCCCCCGTCCCTGGGATTCTCCAGGAAAGAACACTAGAGTGGGTTGCCATTTCCCTCTCCAGTGCATGAAAGTGAAAAGTGAAAGTGAAGTCGCTCAGTCGTGTCCGACTCCTAGCAACCCCATGAACTGCAGCCTACCAGGCTCCTCCGCTCATGGGATTTCCCAGGCAAGAGTACTGGAGTGGGGTGCCATTGCCTTCTCCGATAATGGCGCACGGAAGTGATTAAATGTTAACTACTGTCTTAGCTGGGGATCGTTGTGAGAAGTAAATGACGTTATTAACAGAGGTGAAAGGACTGTTTCGCATCTCCGGGACACTCATATTTACAAATATTTGTATTCCTGTCCCTGGTCTCAGTGCTAGTCCTGCAGTCTAGCAGGGGCAACAGGTAACTAATGACAGACCAGTAGAAAGTACAAGCGTCTATCCCTGTGATGATAGCGTCAAGTCACTCCTTGAGGGGTTTCCACTCCTGTGATCTTGGACAACTTTTCAGTTTCTCTGGACTTCAGTTCCCTCATCTACAAGGGGAGGAAAGCAGTAAAGTATAGTGGTTAAAAGCTTGAACTCCAGAGCTGGACCATCTGGATTTGAAACCTGCTTAAAACCTCTGAGACCCAGGGCAAAGTACTGAAGCTTTCCACCTCAGTTTGCTCCTTCTATAAAGCAGGATAGTAATAGCACTTTGTTGATAGGGTTGTTGTGAAGACTGAATGAGTTAATAATGCAAACCACTTACAAGAGTGTCTGGCACAGAGTAAACCCTCAGTAAATGTGAATTTTCATTACTAATAAAGCATACCTTATAAATTGCCTTAGGGGCAGTCGAATAAGAAAAGAACAACCCTCATGAGACCATCTATGCTTTATTTACTCTGCAAAGTTTTGGGCAACGTTTCAGCTTATCATCCATATTTAAAGTAGAAGCATTTCAGTTAAAACTCTGAGGTATCTGACAGCTCTTGAAAAGTGGGGCAATGTAGTGACAATCAGCCTGCACTTTCCCATGGCACTGTTTGTGCAGAGCTTGGTAGAGACTACACCCGTTTGTAATGAATCGTGTGCTTCCTGGCGTGTGGAGAAATAAAAACTGAGGACCTGGAGTAGAAAACGCTGGGGACGTTTCAAGATCAAAGGGCCAAGAAAGGAGGTAGAAAGAGAAGAAAGAGATTCAAGACAATGGTGTCGGGGCAAATAGGTAGGAGAGAGTTTTGAGAAGTAGGGCATAGTCAGTATCGTCAGCATTCTGGAGAGATCAAGAAAGAAGTGACACTAATTTAAAATCAGAAGGCCAATAAGAGCCCATAGAGAGGGGAGGAAGCTAGTTGGCCTCCAAGAGAAGTGGATGCATGGAAGCTGAAGTGGGGGTTGCTGACTACTTTTAGGAAAGATGGTTTAGGAAGAGGAGATGCAGGAGCAGAGGGAATAAATAGAACAAAAACAGGGGAGACAGGAGAGGATGGGGTCAAGGACATAGAAAGGATTACTTTTACCCTAGACAGGAAGAGAGACACTCTGAAACAGGAAGAAAGGAGGTGAAATAACTTGATAAAGGCTCACCCCTGATATTTTCTATTTTCTCCAAAAATTAGCAAACTGTCATTCTGCTGAATAAAGAAGCTGGGGAAATGCGAGGGGACTTGAATGGAGTCAAAAGGTTTGCTGAAGAGAATGCATAAGTGAGGTTTCAGCTAAGGTTGAAACGATAAATGTGTAGAGAGGACTGGTCCTTCCTGCAATCTCCCATCCCCATGTCAGGAGCCTCAGAACAGAAGCTCGGCATGGATTCATCCTGGGGTGGGTCTTGGTTGGGCCTACGCAACTGACTGTAGAAGGCAAAGGAACTGGAGGGCATTGGTGGGAGGGCCTGTGAAGTGATCCACGGTGGTGGGCAGGCAGAGGTAGGGAAAAGGGAAAGGGCTGAGAAATTGACATGGAGAGTGCCATAACCAGAGGTCTCATGAGGCAGGCTGGGTTCAGGAGAAGCAAGTAGAGAGTAAGGATTAGAGTTGATAAGGGAGTGACCACCTCCCACTGGGTGACCTTCCTGTCTCAGTGTGACTCCACCCTCAGAAGACAGTCCATTTTCTAGTTGGCTCAATGAGCCTTTGCAGTGACAGACTTCAGACTGTCTGCTACAAGACAAGTGTTTCTTTTGAAAGCTGACCTTCAGAGGTACGAGTCCCGTATCCATAAATGTGTTGTACCAAAGGGACATGACTCAAGGTTTGGCTAACAAGGAAGCTGGAGGCAAAATCGTAGCCTGGGGCAGTAGGTCTTTAACCTGAGGACCACAGAGGAAGTGATGAGGTCAGGTTTGTATTTTAGACAAAGAACGTTGCACATCTGTTCTTTTCAAACACAGTGGCCGCAAAGGAAGCCTCAATAAATTCCAAAGAATCTACAGACTGTATTCACAAACCACAATGAAGTAAAATTAAAGATCAACAACAAAAAGAGAGACAAAAAGAAACCCATTTGATTCACAGAATATACCTTAAATAGTAACTGCAGTTACTTCTGAGGAGGGAGCCAGGAAGACAAAATGATTTGGTTTTTATCATGTGCATCTATTACTCAAGTAAAATAAAATTGAAAATCATCAGCGTACATTTGAGTTTTATTTCTTAAGCTTATTTGTTTTATTTCTTATTATATTATCTTTTTTACTTTAAGATTTTATAATACATCTTTAAAAGAAAAAGAACATACATTAGGAAACAGAAAAATACACATGAAAAGAAAACCAATACAGAAATTAAAAAATATTTAGAAATAAATGACAATAAAAGCCTGACATAAAACTTGTGAGATCTAACTAGAACAATTAGAGGAGGTATTTATAGTCTTAAGGGTACTTATTACAAAACAAGAAAACAAAATTTAAGTGTTCCGTTTAAGAGGTAGAAAAATAAAAACTGAAGAGACAATAAAAGGAAAGAAATTTTTAAAAAGCAAAGAAAGAAGAGTAAAATGAAAAAAGGAAATGAAATTGACTGTGGAAACCAAAAACTTGTGCTCTGTTAAAGACAAAAGAGACAATCTCCTTGTAAAATTGATCAAAAAAAAAAATCACACATGTAGGCAGTATTATAAATGGCAAAGGGGATGCACCAGACAGAGTAAAAATGTTAGAAAACATCAGAGTATACAATGAACAGCTTTATGTCAATACATTTGAAAACCTAGATAAAAGGGGTAATTTTTGACAAAAATACAAATTACAAAACTTGGTCCAAAAAGAATAAAAGTAGACCGACAATCATCTATGCAACTGAAAAGGTAAGACAGAAGATTGACTCCAACTGCCAAAATGCCTAGATCAAGGTAATTTTACTGGAATGATACGTACACACACAAAAAATTGTGAAAAGCAAAAAACAAAACAGAGCTGTACAATGCAAACTACAGTGGAATGTGAGCAGTAGTCTATCCAACACATTCCATGAGGCTAGTCTAATCTTGATAGCAAAATGAGAACAGCAGAATTAAAGAAAATGTCAGTTCCATGTATATTACAAATATGGATGCAGAGTCTTGCAGTGTATCTTCCAAAAGAGGAAATTCAAATGGCTACAGAGTGTGTAGAAAGATATTCAACCTTACCATTACTTGGAAATAAAAGCAAAGAGATACCGATCTCCCCCCATAAGAACGACAAAATGCTGCCAAGGGTGAGAGGAGACTGATATTCCAGTACGTATATGATGAGGTTGTAAACATTACAGCTGCTCTGGAGAGCAATTTGGTGTTACTGAAATTGAAAAAGCTCATCTAGCAACTCCACTTCCAGGAAATTTAGTGGAGAAAAACTCCCTTGTGCTCTTGAAGAGGGTTGCTGCCACAGTGTTAGCAACAGAGGGAAAAAAATGAAAATATCTTTAACAGGGAAATGAAAATGCAAAACATTCATGTACAACAGGCAATCGTGTAACATTAAAAGAGATAGGTTAACTCACAAGTAATTCCATGGATGAATCTCAGAAGCATAGAATGGAGTGGGGTTAAAAAAAAAAAGCAAGATACAAGAACAATGTAGCAGAATCACCATTGATGCAAAGTTGGCAAAAACGCACAATGGGAATAGTTTATATTTTCAAGAGATACATTTGTGCATGCAAAAATATTTTCTTTTGAAGGACTGGAAATATTGTCACAAACCTGAACCTAGAGGGCCTTTAGGAAGGTGGAAGGGGGTTTAGGATGGGGTAGAAAATAAAGAAATCTTGAAGTATATCTATAATATGCTAACCTTAAAATAATAAAACCATATATGCATATATTGTTTGTACAATATTCCAAACATTAACTTTAAAAAAGAAGATAAATATGCAAAATGTTAACAGTGGTTAACGTTGGAGTCTAGGAAAATAGATGACTGTCAGTTTTTTTCTCTTTCACTTTTCTGTACCTTCTTTTAATGTCTCATAGGAAGAGTGAAAATAAGAAAAAGAATGAAAGCCATATTTTTTATTTTTAAAAATATATAGCAATCAATGGAGACTAGAAACTCTTTTCAAACCCTTTTCATTTTTTCGTGACAGTCCTCTTTAGCATCTGTTATTCACATAGTTTGGGAATTCATTACATTTGACGTTTCATGCAGTCGAGGTCACGGGTATGAGTTGGTGGGGCAGAAAGGCAAAGCCCCCTCTCTGCTCATACCTTATCTTATAAGGATGGAGACAGGCCCCAAAGGTCAACTTTTATTATATTTTATTTTTGTCCATACCACAGCAGGCGGGATCTTAGTTCCCTATCAGGGATTGAACCCTTGCCCCCTGCAGTGGAAGCCTTCCAAAGCACCAGATCACCAGGAAGTTCCTTTTTCTCCCTTTTAAAACAACCTCTGTTTAGAGTCGGAGGAGGACTCAGACAATGGATTGGGAAAGATGCACACTGCTGGAGGCAGTGTAGGCTGTTCAGTCTTTGTAAAGGGCATCTTGGCTGTACTCATCACCAGTCTAGACATACCATGCTCTTTGACCTCATAAGTCCACTTCTGGAAATCTGAGAACACAATCAGAGACGCACACAAAAGTTAATGTACAAAGTGTATCATAGCCTTAATTCCATCAGAGGAAAATGGCAACAAGTTAAATGTCTCCATAAAGTTCAAAAGGAGAATGACTGGCATCAGTTAAAATTCTGCAGAACATTTATAGCCTAAAAATCATGCTTTCAAAGAATACTTGAGGTCGGGGAAAAACCATAAAGAAGATTATTTTAAGAGAGTGAGAGAGAGAAAGCTGGAAAACAAGAAGATATACTAAAATATTATTAATGGATATCCCTCATTAGAGGGATTATGAGGAGGGCATGGCAACCCACTCCAGGATTCTTATCTGGAGAATCCCCACGGACAGAGGAACCTGGCAGGCCGCAGTCCATGGGGTCACAAAGAGTCAGGTAAGACTGAGCAACTAAGCATGGAGGGATTATAGGTAAACTTTTTCTTGTCACTTTCTTATATTTTGCAACTTTTTTCCAAAACCCTATCTTGTTTTCTATTCATGAGGAATATTATTTTTGAAAATAAATTGATTCTATGTGATCATAAAGGTTTTGGATATAATGGAACAGACACTATAAAAATCGGGATATAGTTACAGCCATGTTTATCCAGCGTCATCTGAGAATTGTTATATAGAAGGGAATTTTCAATATAACTGGATTATCCCTTTAAGCACAGATATTTTTTAAGGTTTTTCTATATTTTGTATTAATATTAATTAATTTCTATATTTTGTATTCTATATCAATAATTCTAAAATACTTATCTGCTGTCTTAATCTAACAATGATTTTTCTTGATGAGTACAGGGAAGGCTTCGAGGACAATTACTACTTCTAGGCCTTTTTGCTTTTGCATAAAATATCCCAAGTTTTTAATTGTAGCATCACCTTTTTTACAGTATTTCTATCTTCTTCCCTCTGTCAAGCTACCAGCAGTCCTAATTTCTTCTTGTAATTGCCTTCTTTCATGTCTCCTCATCTGAGAAAATCAATGGTCAGTTTTGTTGGAAAAATGGCAAAAAAAGTAATAATAAAGCTAAATATCAGTAAAGTAGCCACATTTAGCGGAGAAGGCAATGGCACTCCACTCCAGTACTCTTGCCTGGAAAATCCCATGGATGGAGGAGCCTGGTGGGCTGCAGTCCAAGGGGTCTCGAAGTCCGGCACGACTGAGCGACTTCACTTTCACTTTTCACTTTCATGCATTGGAGAGGGAAATGGCAACCCACTCCAGTGTTCTTGCCTGGAGAATCCCAGGGACAGGGGAGCCTGGTGGGCTGCCGTCTATGGGGTCGCACAGAGTCGGACACGACTGAAGCGACTTATCAGCAGAAGCAGCAGCAGCCACATTTAGAATTTGCTACAGCTACTTTCACTTCTCAGACCTCTGTTTCACCTGCCTCTGTGCTCCTCTTTTCTAAAGAGTGAAATTACCAGAAGAGTGAATTTCAGATAAGATGCAGGTCATAGTGATTTCCTAACTGACTTAAAAAAAACTTTTTAAAGTTTTAATTCAGGGCAGTTCAGTTCAGTTCAGTTCAGTCGCTCAGTCGTGTCCGACTCTTTGCGACCCCATGAATCACAGCACGCCAGGCCTCCCTGTTCATCACCATCTCTCAGAGTTCAGTCAGACTCACGTCCATCGAGTCCGTGATGCCATCCAGCCATCTCATCCTCGGTTGTCCCCTTCTCCTGCCCCCAATCCCTCCCAGCATCAGAGTCTTTTCCAATGAGTCAACTCTTCGCATGAGGTGGCCAAAGTACTGGAGTTTCAGCTTTAGCATCATTCCTTCCAAAGAAATCCCAGGGTTGATCTCCTTCAGAATGGACTGGTTGGATCTCCTTGCAGTCCAAGG
>SJYX01000092.1:309839-320944 GCA_006410675.1 Oreotragus oreotragus
AGCTCCAAATTGCTGCTTCTCTCTTGGTCTACAAAATAATATTAAACATCAGAGTTGGGTTGGAGTGGGATGGGGAGATGAAAAGCAAAGTAATCAACATATAGTATCTGTCATGAATTAAGAGCTTAGTGAATATAAATTTTGTTCTGGTGTTTTAAAAGTATTTATTCTTTGGCGTTTAACAAACTTTTTGAAATTATGACAATCATAATATGATTGAAAACATACATATGTATATATTGCCACTATTATTATAAAAATAGAGATATAATCATATTTTTAAATCTCTTAATTAAAACTCATGTGAAATAGATATGGAAACCAAGATTGAAAAGAATATATCTAGTTGACTCATCAAACTTTTCATTTTCATTCAACTTTTGACTTCATTCTAACAAATAATTATTGAGAGTCTTATAAATGTACAGCAATGTGGTAGGATGCAAAAAATAAATCTTAATAGTCCTTAGCCCAGCTGCTTATATATAAAAATAGCTGATTAAAAAGATAAGATAGATCCACATTCATGCATGTGTGCTGAGTCAAGTCTGACTCTTCCTGACCTCATGGACTGCATCTCGCCAGGCTCTTCTGTCCATGGAATTTTCCAGGCAAGAATACTGGAGTGGGTTGCCATTTCCTCCTCCAGGGGATCTTCCCAACCCAGGCATCGAACCCTCGTCTCCTGAAGCTCCTGCAGTGGCAGGAGGAATTTTCACTGTTAAGCCACCTGGGAAGCCCAGATGCACATTAATAAGTGTAATCAGAGACAAAACTGACAAGTACTGTAGAGTTTATCAGTTAAGATATTTTAGGTGTAATAAACTGACTCTGGGAATTTAAGCAAAAAAATTACTGAAAGGATATTGGGTGTATATTATTCAGGATAAGATAAGTTATGGTGCTCTAACAAACATCCCCCTGATCATAATTTCTAGGTCATGCTATAGTCCTTGTGGGCCAGCAGAAATTCTGCTTTTCACCAACTGGGGACCCAAATGAACGGAGGCTCCGCAATTATTTATAGCCACATCACCTGAAACGTGTAGCCTCCTTGGTGACCACACCAGGATCTCTAGAGACTGGAGATTTGCACAGGGGTTTTTTCACTGCCTCACCCTGAAAGTGACACTTGTCATTTCTACTCCATTGTCATCGGTAAGAACTAGTCACATGGTCTGCCCTAACTTCAGGGGACTGGAAATTGTAAGGGGAAAATGGAATCATTGATGATCTTACCGTCTCTGTTACAGGTAGATTCAGAGACTCAAAGAAACAGCTGAAGAATCACCTCTTGCGCTGAACAGGCATGACAGCAGCTTGGGGGACCCAGCTGGCAGGAGCTGTGAGGATGCGGTCAAGTTGCCATTCCCTTGCGGTTTCTTGTCACCCATCTCGGGATTTGTACCAGAAGGGGAGAGCAGCTGATTGGCCCAGTCAGGTTTTATGTCCCACCCAAGACAGAGGTAAGTGGACGACGTGATCGACAGTTCCACCCAAAAGAAGGAGGAATCATCCATCCAAACAAAATTGGTCCGCTGTTACAATGGAAAGGGAGGGTGAACGCAGGTGGGCAAAAACACACACCTGCTCCAGAGCTGATCCAAATACCCAAGTGTTCAGGATTGACATTATCGAGAAGGATTCATATAAGAGGTGACATTCAAGCTGAGCCATGAGGATGGGATAAGTGTGATGAGGAGGAAACCTAATCTAGGCAAAGTGTATGATGCTGAGGAAGAACACCACCTGCAAGAAAGAGGAGACTAGTTGAGTTTGACCAGAAGAAATGGTTTTCAGGCACCTTTTCACCCCAGCACTCCCAGTTTGTCTTTGCTCCACTGGGTATCTGCTCAGGGGGCACAAGGAAGTGGGGGCTGGTGGTAATGGCTCAACCTCCATCACGGGGTGGGGGCCTTGGTCTTCTGTCCTGGCCAAGATTCTCAGTTCTCCTCGTGGCCTCTCCTGGGGTCCACTTACACTTCCTTGCGCGTGGTGGTCTCCGGGTGATTAGATCGCTTATCTGATGGCTTAGGGCTCCTGAGGAGGCCCTAAGTGGAATCTGGTGCCTCATCCTGACCCAGAGGGACATAGCATCAGGCCCTCTGCAATTGAAGAGCTAAAGTATTTGACAAGACCTGTGCAGATTCAGAGTGGGAAGGAGCCGCACAAGACTGTGGCTTGTGGATCGTGGGAGATGGGTTCCACTGGGGGCCAGCTTTGGAAACCAGGTACCATGGAGGATATACTTACTCCTGGGCTTCTTACTCCCAGCCTCCAGTAGGACGAATGTGGTGAGAAGTGGGTAATGTTGCGAGAAAGGTAATTAGAGAGCTAGGTGGTCTAGGCGCCAAATGTCAGCCAAAAGATTTGATGCTTCTGGTTTTCACTTTCCCCCCCTATTTTTTGATCGCGCAGCCTGCAAGATCTTAGTTCCCCTGGTTTAGGGGTCAAACTTGGGCCCCCTGCAGTGGAAGTGTGGTATCTTAACCACTGGACCTGCAGGGAAGTCCCCAGAGTTTAAACTTCTAAAATATAAATGAGGGAATTCCCTGGTGGTCCAGTGGTTAGGACTCCACGCTTTCACTGGTGTGTGTCTGGGTTCAGTCTCTGATCGAGGAACTAAGATCCTGCAAGCTATGTGGTATGGCCAAAAATTAATAAATAAATAAAATAATAACATATAAATGAAAATGATAGTACTGGTGGGGATTGGGGAAGAGAGGTTTTCCTTTCCCTGAGCCTCTTTCTAGATCTCCCCTGCATGTTTTATTCACCAAAACGGAATCACATCACTACCCTCTTGGTGCAGAGGAGCCGAAGATACTGAAATCTGTCAAAGAGGATTAGAACTGCTGTTTCTGGCTTCAGTCAACCATGATTCATTCTCTGGGTATGAGCCATGGCAGCCTAAATGAAGTGGGAGGGGAGCAAGCGTACAGTGGTGGTGAGTAGGCTAAATACAGGAGCTGCCAGCCGCAACAAAAAGCAGTGTGTTGCTTTAGCTCTGCTGATAGGGAGTTAGGGCTTGGACTAGGGCAGACGCAGCGGGGAGAAGGAAATAGGGCAACTGTGAAAACGAATCGAGGAGTGGAGTGGGCAGGCCATGGTGGCTCAGGGCTGTCTTTCATGAGAGAGCAGGGAAAAGAGAGAGACAGACAAGGGGAGGTCAAAGATGGCAGCATGGTTTCCAGTTTGCTTCATTGGATGGTGGCACCATGAACTGGGGCTGAGAATACAGAAGGAGAAGTCAAGTTTGAGGAAGCTGATGAGCTTGGCCTTCGGCAGTTGGAGTCTGAGAGACAATGAGGGGGCAGATGTGTACAAAGAGTGGGTCGTGAAACATTAAAACTTGGGAGGACAGGCAGGGCTAGATGTAGAGACTGAAATTATAGTCAAAACCACACTATCAAATTATGTCTGTACAAACGCCAAAAGAAGGCCCATCTGAGCACTCATAGAGGAGTCTTCTGGTAAGAGGGATTGGGCGGATGGAGTGCAGGGGAGTAGATCCAAGGAAAAAACATTAACTGACTTTACATCCTTTTGTGTCCTCGAAGTTTTGATAACAGACATGTATCCAATAAGGGAAATGTAAGTTTGTAAACGAGCTGAACAACAAGGAGAGTGCTGGAAGGAAAAGAGGGTGTGGTGAATGATCCCATTTTGAGGGCAGGATGAAAAGAAAGAGGAAAAGATGATCAGAGTCTCTGTATGGAATCTTGTGGGTTTCCAATGCTGGAGACCTAGGTTTGATCCCTGGCTTGGGAAGATCTCCTGGAGGAGGAAATGGCAACCCCCACTCCAGTTTTCTTGCCTAGGAAATCCCCTGGACAGAGGAGCCTGGCAGGGCTGCAGTCCACGGGGGTCACAAAAAGTCAGACACGACTTAGCAAGTAAATACCAATAGCGTGGACTCTTGTAAATCCATGCAGGAGAACATTTGAGGAAGAAGGGGAGGTTGCAGAGGTGAAGGAGACTGGGTGGGGCCTGGGGTGGGAAAGGCCTTTGTGTTGAAGCTACCGCTGTTGACTCTAGAAAGCTCTACAAGTGTGGAGATGGAATACGGTCGTGACATAAGGCGAGAACACGGCAGCTCAAGAAAGCACTAGGGGGAGAGAAACGATATGTCTTAGCGACAGGAGGTCAGTCACACCCTTAAAATGTATTACCCCATCCCTCTTCCCATTGTCGCTAGTTTTTGACCTGTGGGCACCCCCCTGCACCCAGTGTAAGTGCTCGGCGCGCCTGTACGAGTCGCCCGCCAGTTATTCCTGTAACATCCTGCAACACCATGGGACCGGTAGTTGTTGTGGTAAAGGTACGTTGTGCATTTGCGTTTCCCACGAAATTTTTTCTAGCCACAAAATTAACCAGAAACAAAAGAAGCATAACCCCTGCCTCCCCCTCCCCCTTTTCTCAGCAACAGAAAGACAGAGTCTCTGATACAAGAGAATGAATAGAATGCCACAACTAAGTTAGAAATGCCAGCGAAACAAGGTGAGGATGGGCATGGGTTTCTTGGCCAGCCCCCGGCAGGGCGACCCCCGTGTTGCCATTCCGATTACGGAGCGCCTCGGATTGAACAGACAGGGCTGTGTGATCGGATGGAGGGCCAACTAAGCCCGAGGGGTTGGATTGCCACTCGTAGGTGACTCCTCCCTGCCTCGTGTGTTTCCTTTGGCTGTGCGTTCACCTGCTCTCTGATGGGTACACTGCAGAACTGCCTATGAGGCCAACACATGTATTCGTGGGACAAGAAACATTACCTATCCGTGACCTCCGTTGGCAGCCAGGTCTTGTGTTAATATGAGTCTGGCCAAGGGAGTAGGGGCTGGAGAGTGGTGCTCAGTGAAAGCCCTTACCAGGGCCCCAGGAGCCCAAGATTTCCAGCCTGATACTGCCACTTTCTTCCAATAGTAACTGAGCATAAATTTCTATAGTAACGGAGTCAATGGAATGGCTTTCCAGGTGGCACTAGGGGTAAAAAAAAACAAAAAAAAACCCCGCCTGCCAATGCAGGAGACACAAGAGATGTAGGCTCAATCCCTGGATTGGGAAGATCCCCCTGGAGGAGGGCACGGCAATCCACTCCAGTATTCTCGCCTGGAGAACCCCATGGACAGAGGAGCCTTGCAGACTACAGTCCATAGGGTTCCAAAGAGTTGGATACGACTGAAACAACAGCATGCACACATTCAGTGGAATACTTTCAGCTGCTGATACCAGAACCCCCAACTCAAAGTAACTCCCGTAATAAGGACATCTCAAATTTACCTTAACAGTGTCCGAAGACAGGGAGTTCCTAGATTGGGGCAGCAATTCAACAGTGTCATAAAGCTCCCTGACCCTTGCATCTTTCTGCTCTGACAATTTCAGCATGTTGACTTTTGATTTTTATCTCTGCCCTCATTGTCACAGCATGGCTGCCACAGCTCCAAGCATCAGCTCTCTCTCTTTAATAGTGTCCAAGGTCTCTATCTTTCTGTCTTTTTATCAGAGAGGAAAATCTTTCCCAGAAGCCTCTTGCATACTTTTATTCAAGTCCTGTTGTTCAAAATTGGAGTATATTTTCATATCCCAGCTGCAAGCAAGGCTGGGAAGGTGAGTACTTTGCATTTTCAGTTTCTAGAGCAGAAAAAAAAAGGAGCTGAGAATGACTGTTGGGTAGGCAGCCAAACATCCACAACAAGTAACAATAATGAGACAAACAATAATAGTAACTAGTATTAATTAAGTTACTGTTATGAGACAGGCACTCTTCTAAGGAATTAATATATTTTACCTTTGTTCATCCCAACCAAACTACTATGAGACCAGTCTCATTTTAGAGAGGCTGGGAGAGGTTTCAAAAATTTGCCTTGGTTTCACCATTAGAAAGCCCCCTCTCGGGGTTTTGGAGACCAAGGTCAGTGAAACATTTCTTGATCTCAGAAGACACAATTCAGAGGATGATCCAAGCCAGAAAGTAAATCATTGCAATGTGGTGAGGTAGGTGCCGATAGATGCATAATAGGGTGTGAGTTAGTAAGAAACTGTCTGGCCTCAGCATCCCTTGCCCCCTCCCCTAGGCAAGCAAGACCACCCTGTGTTTCCAGTGAAAGCTCCCAGGGAGGAAAGGATGAGAGAGAAGAGCTTAGAGGAGATGAGCAGCAGCAGCCAGTTCTCCAACTGGAAAAAGGGAAATGCGGGCATTTGGGGATCATCTGACAATGCTGTGCAGACTCAAGTTACCCAGGGAGGTGACAGGATCCCAGATGGCAGGACGATGTGATGCTATGAGGGGACACTTCTCTCAGTCACTGCAGACACTCGTACCCCCCTGCTGGGAGGGACCCAGAAGGATACTCACCTTCCAGGGTCTGGCAGGATTGGACAATAGCCTCTCGGTGGTACCCAGAGGGCTCTGCATAATTGTCTGCACTGCAAACATGCCTCCACCCTCTGTCTCAGCCTGGAGGCTGAAAGAGTCTACAGCAACTGCTTAAAGTGATTTATTATGCTCTGGGGCATGAACTCTTAGCACCAGACTTAATTTTATTGTGGAACAACAAATTCCTGTGTTGTGTCATACCTCCAAAGAGAGAGCCAGCCTGACTTTACAACTGCATGCACAGATAGACGGAAATGCTAAAAAAGGAATCTCTGTCTCTGCCATGGGAGAAGGGATCCAGGAATATTTCCACAGATGAAGCACAGGTGAAGCAGGGTGCTGAAGGACAAACAGGAGTTCATTCGGTGGGGACAGGGGTCTTCCCTGGTGGCTCAGATGGTAAAGCATCTGCCTGCAATGCAGGAGACCCAGATTCGATCCCTGGGTGGGAAGATCCTCTGGAGAAGGAAATGGCAACCCACTCTAGTACTCTTGCCTGGAAAATTCCATGGACGGAGGAGCCTGGTAGGCTACAGTCCATGGGGTCACAAAGAGTCATACACGACTGAGCAAGGGACAAGAGAGGAAAAAGATCTAGGCAAAGTCAAAGAGGTATGAAAGACATTGCTCCTCCTCAGAACTGTCACCATTCTGCTGCTGCTGCTGCTGCTGCTAAGTCGCTTCAGTCGTGTCCGACCCTGTGCAACCCCATAGACGGCAGCCCACCAGGCTCCCCCGTCCCTGGGATTCTCTAGGCAAGAACACTGGAGTGGGCTGCCATTTCCTTCTCCAATGCATGAAAGTGAAAAGTGAAAAGTGAAAGTGACTGAGCATCGGGCAAATGGCATTGCAGTCAGGTGATGACTCTGGTGAAAAAGACATCAGGGTTTTACCTTTTTTTAAAAGCTTTTTACTTTGTATCAGAGCATAGCCAGTTAACAATGTTGTGGTAGTTTCAGGTGGACAGCCATACATGTACATGTATCCATTCTCCACCAAACTCCCTTTCTATCCAGCCTGCCACATAACATTGAGCAAAGCTCCCTGTGCTACACAGTAGGTCCTTGTTGGTTATCCATGTTACTTACTTTATCTTTGGCTGTCTCGTGGGCTTTCCCTAGCTGCTGTGATCGGGGCTACTCTCTCGTTCCCGTGCATGGATTTCTCGTTGCCATGGCTTCTGTTTTTGCAGAACATGGGCTCTCTAGGGACATGGGCTTTGCAAGTTGCAGCGTGTGGGCTCAGTAATTGTGGTGAACAGATTTAATTGCTCCTGGGCATGTGGAATACACCTGAACCAGGGATCAAACCCATGTCCCCTGAATTGGCAGGTGGATTCTTACCCACTGTACCACCAGGGAAGTCCTGATTATCCATTATAAATATAGCAGTGTGTACATGTTGATCCACTGGAGTTTTATCTTAATCTCCGAGACCATGAGTAGGTAAGCCCACCTCTTAAAACTGCAGAAACGAGTTTGAGAATTTTCCAAACCTGCACTTTTACATAGGAGAACATTTTCTTATTCAGGAAACCCTCCGTAAGCTGATATTAACTGTAACTCCAGTATAAAAATCAGATGTAACAGGGACACATTTTTTTCCTTGACCACAACTGTCTTGAACATGATTTCACTAAAAAAATTAAATTAAGCCCCACCCTGTTTGTGCAGTGGCAAGGCTGCTGAGAAAGCTAACCTTCATCGGAATGGGAGGACTCTATTACATCCAGAGTCAAGGAGTGAGACTCCAAAGTCTAATCCAGTCCATATGGGAAATGAGAGCCTTGTGGTTTTCGTCTACACAGATGACTTCCAGAATGTTTGGCTGCCTTCTGCTGTCACCCCCAAGCTCTCCCTGATGGAGGAGATAGGATTCTCCATGTGGCCCAGTTCCCTGGGGACACCAGGCAGCTGTTTCCCACTGAGCTGGCCAGGACCTCCAACCAGCCCTGTTCCCAGAGTGGAGAACCAGCCCAGTTCAGCCCACTTCTGGAGACTCCGACCTCCCCAGGCAGGCTGTCTCCAACTAAAACCTGAAGTACCTTGAGACTTCCCTAGTGGTCCCGTGGTTGGGAGTCTGCCTTCCAATGCAGGTCACGTGGGTTTGATTCCCGGTTGGGGAAGGGAAACTAAGATCCCACATGCCTTGGGGCAACTGAGCCCACATGCTCCTGAGCCCATGTGTCACAACTAAGACCCAGCCAAATAAACAAATAAGTACCAAAAAAAGAAAATGTAAGTGCTTTGTGTCTGATAGTGACTCAGTCGTGTCTGACTCTTTTGCACCCCCATGGACTGTAGCCCGGCAGGCTCCTCTGAACATGGAATTTTCCAGGCAGGAATACTGGAGCAGGTTGCCATTAAGTGCCTTACCTGGGTCTAAAGCAGTGTTTTTTCAAACTGGAGGTCATGACCCATCAGTAGCTTATAAAGTCAATTTTTTGAGTCATGACTTCTAATGCTTTCTCCATCATATTTATTATTTATTATCGTTTACGGTCTGAAGGGTGGAATGACTCATTTTTAAATTTTCTTGACTGATTTTTGGCTGAGCTGGGTCTTCACTGCTGCGAGGGCTTTCTCTAGCTGTGCTGAGCGGGGGCTACTCTTTCTTGTGGTGCCCGGGCTTCCCATCGCAGTGGCTTCTCTCGTGCCGCATGGGCTCTAGGGCATGCAGGCATCAGTGTGTGTGGCACAGGGGCTTAGGTGCCCAGAGGCATGTGGAATCCTCTCAGACCCAGGATAGAACCCAGGTCCCCTGGCATGGCAGGTGGATTCTCAACTATTTTTTATTTAATTAATTGTCTGTTTGTTTTGATCATGCACACATTTATCAGTCACCTATATCTTTTTGATGACTTTTGCCAAACATCTGATTATGAACTTATTCAAACATACCAAACGGAGAAGGCAATGGCAACCCACTCCAGTACTCTTGCCTGGAAATTTCCATGGGCGGAGGAGCCTGGTGGGCTGCAGTCCATGGGATCGTGAGGAGTCGGACACGACTGAGCGACTTCACTTTCACTTTTCACTGTCATGCATTGGAGAAGGAAATGGCAACCCACTCCAGTGTTCTTTCCTGGAGAATCACAGGGACGGGGGAGCCTGGTGGGCTGCCATTTATGGGGTCACACAGAGTCGGACACGACTGAAATGACTTAGCAGCAACAGCAGCAGCAGCAGCAAACATACCAAAAAGATGTAAAAAGACATATTTCCACCATCAGATTCCACTGGGATTCTCCAGGCAAGAATACTGGAGTGGGTTGCCATTTCCTTCTCCAGTGTATGAAAGAGAAAAGTGAAAGTGAAGTCGCTCAGTCTGTCCGACTGTTAGCGACTCCATGGACTGCAGCCCACCAGGCTATTCTGTCCATTGGATTTTCCAGGCAAGAGTACTGGGGTGGGGTGCCATTGCCTTCCCCGAGATTCCACTATCTAAATATATTTTAAAATTTTAGATGAAGATTATTTACGTTTTAGATTCGTCTTTAGACTATTTTTTTGGACTTCCCTGGTGCCTCAGACAGTACAGCATCTGTCTACAGATGCGGGAGACCTGGGTTCGATCCCTGGGTTGGGAAGATCCCCTGGAGAAGGAAATGGCAGTCCACTCCAGTGCTATTGCCTGGAAAATCCCATGGACAGAGGAGCCTGGTAGGCTACAGTCCATGGGGTTGCAAAGAGTCAGACACAACTGAGTGACTTCACTTTCCTTTCTTAGACTATTTTTAGATTAATTTTTTACATTACAGTTTACCTACCATAAGATTCACCTACGTTAGCGTACAGTTCAGTGAGTTTTGACAAATATAGTCAAGCAGCCACCACCACAATCACGTCTCAGGGCGGTGCCTTCATCACAAGAAAACTCCCCCCGCCCTTTTGCAGTGATCCTGCTTCCCAGCTGGTCCCTGGCAACCACTGATCTGGTCCCTGGCAACCACTGATCTAGCATCTCTCCCTAGAGTCTGTCATATGAACAGAATTATACGGTCAGTGGCATTTTTGAGTCTGGCTTCTTTCATAATACATTGTGTTTTGGAGATTTTTCCATAGTGTTGCGTGTATCTGAAGATTCTTCCTTTTGATTGTTGAATAGCATTCCATCGTGTGGCTGAACTGAGGCTCATGTACTCATCCACCAGCTGGGGAACATCTGGTTTTTGGCAGTTATAAATAAAGTCACTGTAAACATTTGCAGACAGATTGCTGTGTGAGGCTGAGTTTTCATCTCTAGGATAAATACCTCGGAGTGGAAAAGTAGGTCGTAAAGCGTGCTTTATTTTGTGAGAAACTGCCCAGCTGTTTTCCACATGACTGTAACATTTTGCATTTCCACCAGAGGTTGTGAGAATTCCAGTTGATTCACAGGCACATGGAACTGTGATGTATTTTTTAAAATTTAATGTGAAAACACAAGCCATTCTAATGTGTGTTGAGGTATCTCATTGTGATTTTAATTTGTAGTTCCCCAAAAAGTTGGCTTAAATCTCAACATTCAGAAAACTAAGATCATGGCATCTGGTCCCATCACTTCATGGGAAATAGATGGGGAAATAGTGGGAACAGTGTCAGACTTCATTTTGGGGGGCTCCAAAATCACTGCAGATGGTGACTGCAGCCATGAAATTAAAAGACGCTTACTCCTTGGAAGAAAAGTTATGACCAACCTAGATAGCATATTCAAAAGCAGAGACATTACTTTGCCGACTAAGGTCCGTCTA
>SJYX01000093.1:0-24292 GCA_006410675.1 Oreotragus oreotragus
TTTTTTTTTTTTTGAATAATCAATGCACTATGAGAAAACTGGGAAATTGTTCTTCATGGACAGATGGATTCAGTCTCTTTAAGCCAAAGCAGATCACTCCCTGCCTGCAGAGTCCCTCCCTTTTCCAGAGACTTACTGAGGTTTAGTGAAAAGCAAAGATAAATGGGCATTCTTGGGTTGACCATCAGCCAAGAGTAGAGGACAGATCTTTGCCAAATCCACATGTACTAGATGCACAGCCGGATTGTGCAAACCACAGGAGTTCTAACAATCTGCATAAGGTCCTGAGGAGCAACTGGCTACTTGGATACTCCTGAGTCCATTCTTACTGGATAAATTCCATTGCTGGACCGAGGTTATTATTTGAGGGACTCTTATTTGGGGCATTCTCCTTAGCAGTGAGGACAGCTTTGTCCATGTGTCCATAAATTACCAGTTATAACTTAAGTTTAAGCTTTCTACGATGTGATGGAATCTGACCCTTCTCTCTTTCTTTAGCTTTCCATGTTGGCTGACATTTTGTATTTAAGAGCCATACAATATTTTTTGTTTGCTTTATTAAGTATATGTCATTTTCTTGGCCTCTTTATTTTTATACCTTCTGTTCCATCTACAAAGCATGGCCTTAGCCTTCTTATTTACCTAGAAAATATATTTTTAGTGTAAAACTCTGTCTCAGAGACTACCTTCCTCTTTGAATCTCTCACCCAAACTTTCAATATATTCATTTTCTAAGTGACTTCCAGATCTTATATTATCTTTTCATTTTACTTACAGCATTGTATTATAATCTTTTGCTTTATCATTTGTTTTACCAACTACCCAATGATCTACTTGAGGCAGAAAGTGTGTCTTTTCTATGTCTATATCCCAAATAGCCAGGGCCCAGAAAATTGGTGAGAGAGAAAGGGAGCAATGGACAAAGTGATATTTGATTTCCATNCTGGAAAATTAATAGCTTGTTTCCCTAGGTCATTCACTACCTGGAAAATTACTCTGCACTGCACAAAATGAAGCACTGTATGGTAGAAGCCCATATCTGTTCAGTAACTCACAGGTGGGATAAATTAGGCACTTGACTGAAAATTCAGTGGTCACTTGGAAATAATTCAGGGCATCAGAGCAGAGTGGGCTTGTGGAGGAATTTCCACTAATCTCTTACTTCTTCTGTGCAGCATTGGAGCATGCCACATTTTTTCCTGAAATTTTGAAGTTTGGGGAGAGGATAAAATGTAACAAAATAGGCGTTTAGCTTTAAATCCCTCCTACTCATAGCACATCTCTGAGAAACAGCAGCCATTCTACTGTTCGATATGAGAAATGGTTGGGAGTACAGGGATTTAGAGAACAATTTATTGTGTTGAAACTCCCAATTATAAGTCACTCAGAAAGTCTCTTAGGATAACTTATTGAGTCAGGCAAAATGTGATTTGTGCCCTGAAGGAGATTTGGAATCAGAGACAGTAGGTTCCTGTTTACTAAGTAAATACCTCTGGAAGAGTTAATTAAGGAACTAAAGTTCAATTCTCCTATTTGTGAAACAGTAATAGTAATTTTGTCAACTTTGTAAGACTGATGTGAGGATTACATGGCAACACAGATTTAAAGCGCTATTAGTTCTCTGTGGCAGTTGTGACAAATTACCGCAAATTTTGTGGCTTAAAACAACATATAATCTCTTACATTTCCATAGAACAGAAGTGTGATATGGATCTTACTGTGTAAAATCGAAGTTTTGGTGAGGTGCTTTCCTTTCTGGAGGACCAAGGGGAAAATTTATATTCTCATTTTCTCCAGCCTTTAGGGACTATCTAGTTTTCTTGGCTTATAGCCTCTTCCTCCATATTAAAATCCAGCACTGTAAGATTATGTCCTTCTCATGCTGACACCTCTAGTTCCAATTTTTTATTCTTTCTTCCACTTTTAAGGATTCCTGAGATTACCTTGTAACCATCTAGATAATCCTAGCTACTTTAAGGTGATTTGATTAGCACTCTTAATTCCATCTGCAAACAAAATTCTCCTTTGTTATGTAAAGTAATTTATTGCCATGTTCTGGGATTAGGGTATGTACATCTTTGAAGGGCTATGATTCTGCCTGCTACAAATGCTAATTATTATTGACAGATTCTTCAGTTTCTCTTTTTAATATTCTATGAAGAGGATAATATTATCAGTTTCATAGTGTATTTGTGATGGTTAAATGAGCTAGTAAAAATAAAGCATAAAGCACAGCTTTTAGTAAATAGCAGCTTTTACTTAGTACTTGGAGTCTAGTTGGTTTGTTTTTTCTTTAACCAGTAAAATAAAAAATAATGCATTAGTACATTTTGCATTATTGTGAAAATTAGAAGCATAGTATATAGAGTTCCTAACAATTGTTGCTTGTATAAAATCAAGCTACTTAATATCTCTAAATCTTACATTCTTCATCTTTAAATTGGGGTCCAAAATTTTATATACATCAGAGGATTCTCAAAAATATTAGATTAGAAAATATTCATTAAGCATTTAGCACTGTACCTGATACTTGGTAAGTTATTAATAGTAAGCTTGTCACTATATTTTTAATAATAATATAAATTATTATTATCACTACATGTTCCATGATCCATAACTCTTTCTAAAATAAACCCATCTTGAAAGATTTCTCTCTCTCTCTTTTTTTTTTTTTGAATAATCAATGCACTATGAGAAAACTGGGAAATTGTTCTTCATGGACAGATGGATTCAGTCTCTTTAAGCCAAAGCAGATCACTCCCTGCCTGCAGAGTCCCTCCCTTTTCCAGAGACTTACTGAGGTTTAGTGAAAAGCAAAGATAAATGGGCATTCTTGGGTTGACCATCAGCCAAGAGTAGAGGACAGATCTTTGCCAAATCCACATGTACTAGATGCACAGCCGGATTGTGCAAACCACAGGAGTTCTAACAATCTGCATAAGGTCCTGAGGAGCAACTGGCTACTTGGATACTCCTGAGTCCATTCTTACTGGATAAATTCCATTGCTGGACCGAGGTTATTATTTGAGGGACTCTTATTTGGGGCATTCTCCTTAGCAGTGAGGACAGCTTTGTCCATGTGTCCATAAATTACCAGTTATAACTTAAGTTTAAGCTTTCTACGATGTGATGGAATCTGACCCTTCTCTCTTTCTTTAGCTTTCCATGTTGGCTGACATTTTGTATTTAAGAGCCATACAATATTTTTTGTTTGCTTTATTAAGTATATGTCATTTTCTTGGCCTCTTTATTTTTATACCTTCTGTTCCATCTACAAAGCATGGCCTTAGCCTTCTTATTTACCTAGAAAATATATTTTTAGTGTAAAACTCTGTCTCAGAGACTACCTTCCTCTTTGAATCTCTCACCCAAACTTTCAATATATTCATTTTCTAAGTGACTTCCAGATCTTATATTATCTTTTCATTTTACTTACAACATTGTATTATAATTTTTTGCTTTATCATTTGTTTTACCAACTACCCAATGATCTACTTGAGGCAGAAAGTGTGTCTTTTCTATCTCTATATCCCAAATAGCCAGGGCCCAGAAAATTGGTGAGAGAGAAAGGGAGCAATGGACAAAGTGATATTTGATTTCCATGAAGCAAAAACTTACTCAAAGTAGGTTAAGCAAATTTTAAAAGAATATGAAAAGGATCTATTAGTACGTCATGAAATTGAGGGTTGGAAAGTGGAGCCATACCTAGCTGAGCTGATGTCATGGCTGTTTCAGCCTCTCACCACTGGAAATTTTTCCATCTCTTTTCTTTGTCTCTTTGGCCACATCTTTCTCTCTTTCTTCAGAGTGGTTTCTCTGCATCTCAAGTAAAAGAGGAATATGGATGTATACTTCAAGATGGCACCTTTGATTAAATGCCTTCTCCATTCAGTCATTTTATAAAGAACAACGAGGCTTCTTGAATCCTCGCCAGGGTTTTGCCAGAGAATGTGATTGGCCTTCTTAGGTCCAGTGACATTTATAAACAAGTTAACAATGGTCAGGAATTGAGAGCTTCGAGGTAGAATTACTTCTGAGGTGACATTGCAGGCCTATAATAGTCGTGGACGAGGTAAGGAGGGTGTGCTGGACGTGGCAACAACTGTCTGTCACATCTAGATAGGAGAAGTAATTGAATTCTTAACTTCCTCAAGTAAATAATCTTACTTGAGAGAAAAGCCTAGGTTATATGAGGAGACCGATCACCTTGGGGAAAACAGCTCCCCAGATGTTAAAGTCACTGGGAAAAACCGCATCAGTTCTACCAGACTGAGCCGACTTCTGCCTACCGACCAGAAGCTTTAGAGACTTTGGTGATGTCTTTTACACACAGAGCCACTCTTAGGGGATGTTGTGTATTTATTAAACACCACCGGCACTCATTATGGATGTGTTAAAAATTCAGATCCTTAGAGAACACAGTAGATCGAAGTATTGACTACTGTTTCACTTTCCCCATCTGTCCAAACATCAATAACAACAGTGTATGGGGGTCTGGAAGCACTGGGCTAATGTACCTTCCTTCGATCATAATTCCAAAGTTCGCCTTAATTAAGATTGATTTTTGCCCCTGTGTTGTACATCTCTTAACTAACAGAAAAGTCGCAAGGGCGCAGTTTAAGAATTAAGATTGTGAGGATGGAGGAGGAGAGAATGGAATCAGGTCTTGGCTTGTGGAGTCTAAAAACTGCATGGCAGGCATACTTAAAATAAATCCTCAAGCAGCTTTCTGAGGCATTGAAGGAGTCACTTAAGGGCACTGGAGAAATGAATTGATCTTCTGACTCGCTTTCCTTCCTAGGCGCTGCCTGGGTGCACTATTGTTTATGGGAGGAAGGAAAAAGTACTTACTTTAGATTAAGCATGTGAAGGCCGCAGCAGGCCAGAGTTGTCAGCTCTTTTCTTAGACATTTTCAAAAACATCACTATCATCAACAGAATTCTGTTGAGTGCTCACAATACTGCAGGCTTGTTCAAAGAACCTGTGCCCAACAAAGGGAAAGTGCAGCCTCTGCCCTCAAGCAAATTACAATCTAGAGTAGAAAGCAGACGTGACATTAAGAAAAGGGGAAGCAAAATCATACAATACATGAATCAAAACACTGCACAAGGGGTTTTGATTAGTTGTGAGTGCACCTTCCTCCAGCTCCTGAAGGAGAGAGGCTTCTTTGGGAAAATAACTGTAAGGAAGTATTTTTTTTATTTTTTTAAGAAGAGTCTAAAAATTAGACCAGTGAACTGGGAAAAAGAAGGAGGATATTCTAAGTCTTGGAAATATTTTATGCTATAATTTTTAGCTTTCTGTTTATTAAAGCATATCAAGAGAATAAAGGTTCACAGAACTCTATGGTGTATATGTGTGTGTGTACTTTATATAGAACACTTGCTTTTTTGATTCTAAGAAAGATAGATTCCAACTGTTTTCTTTTTTCCATCTCACACAAACTGAATACAACAGATTCCAAATGGTAATTTTTATACATATTTTAATCAGCACTGTAATAATTGCTCTTTTCTTGATTCCTTCCATCGTTTGCCTTAAACCAGCTCTGGAAAACATATTGTACATCTGTGTGACTGAAACTTTGGACAGGTATATGCAACATCTGGAGAATGTCAATAGGGATCATTTCGAGTTGAGATTAGAAAATCCTCATAGTGCTTACAATAGAAAAGTAAGTTACTGAAGAACTCAGTGTCACAGACTCCGGTTACTAATGAATCCAGGCAAATACTTCGTCAGGGTTGCTCCACAGTCATCTGATATCTTGTCTCTACCCTCTCCAATTAGCTTCTCTATTCTCCTCTGAGAAGACAACAGTTCTCAAGGAAAGAAAGAAAAGTGAATGATGGAAGAGCAAGAGAAAGGCAAATGTGATGTGTATCAAAATAACATGGATGTTGCATGTGTGTGTGTACATTTATGAGAACTAACATGGATATATCCAATGACTGTGGCACATATTCAAATAAGATAGTCCGTCTGTAAAAAAAAAAAAAAAAAAAGTGTGCTTGGGCCCCTGCCAGGTAGAAAGCACTGAGATTAGGAAGGGGAGGATTATACTAATGTCACATCCTTGTTGAGCAGTAGGTGAAACCCTATATCTCACCCACATTACGTGTTTCTTTGAGCAAGCATAGGGTCTTTGTTCAAAACCCAAGCTAGTGATAGTCCTTCATTTGGATAGATATACCACCTGGAACACAATGTCCCCAAGATTGATTCCTTGGCACTGGCCAAAGAAGGTTAAAGCTTCCTGAGAGCTATACATTGGCTTTTAAATTATTTAGCCTGCAAGTAAAAATCACTTTCTCTCTAAATTCATTGAAAGGAAATAGTCATGTGAACTCTCTCCTCCCTCACTTTGTCCAGCTTTACAATGACATGTAAATTCACCTGCTACAACTAAAAGGGCTAATTTGAGGAATGACACAGAGGAATTCAAGAACATTCAAGACGTATAGTCTAGCCCAGGTTTTCTCAGTGGGTGATGCCCGAACCATTAACGTCAGTGTCATCTGGCTACTTGTTTGAAACTCAAAATCTTAGACTGGCCCTATCCTGGAGGTGGGGCTTAGCAATCTGTTTTTAAAAGTTTTCCAATGTTTCAAATGCTTTCTTCTTGTTGTTCAGTCACTCAGTCATGTCCAACTCATTTCAACCCTAATTGACTGCAGCATGCCAGGATTTCCTGTCTTTCTCCCGGAGTTTGCTCAAACTCATTTCCATTGAGTCATCCAACCATCACATCCTCTGTCGCCCCCTCCTCCTGCTCTCAATCTTTTCTAGTATCAGGATCTTACCAGTGAGTCGGCTCATCCCATCAGTTGGCTGAAGTATTGAAGCTTCATCATCAGTCCTTCCAATGAATATTCAGGGTTGATTTTCTTTAGGATTGACTGATTGGCTCTTCTTGCTGTCCAAGGGACTCTTAAGAGTCTTCTCTAGCACCATAGTTCAAAAGCATCATTTCTTCCACCTTCAGCCTTCTTTATGGTCTAACTCTCATATCTGTACATGACTATTGGAAAAAATCATAACTTTGACTATATGGACCTTTGTCGGAAAAGTGACGTCTCTGCTTTTTAATACTCTAAGCTTGCCATAGGTTTTCTTCCAAGGGGCAAGTATCTTTTAATTTCATGGCTGCAGTCACCATGTGCAGTGATTTTGGATCCCAAGAAAATAAAGTCTGTCAGTGTTTCCATTTTTCCCCCAATTTATTTGCCATGACATGATGGGACCAGATGCTATGATGTTAGTTTTCTGAATTTTGAGTTTTAAGATGACTCTTTCACTCTGCTCTTTTATCTTCATCAAGAGCTCTTTATGAAGGCTCTTTGTTTTCTGCCATAAGGGTGGTATCATCTGCATATCTAAGGTTATTGATATTTCTCCTGGCAATCTTGATTCCAGCTTGTGCTTCATCCAGCCCAGCATTTCGCATGATGTACTCTGCATGTAAGTTAAATAAGCAGGGTGACAACAAATAGCCTTGATGTACTCTTTTCCCAATTTTGAACCAGTCTCTTGTTCCATGTCTGGTTCTAACTGTTGCTTCTTGACCTGCACACAGGTTTCTCAGGAGGCAGGTAAGGTGGTCTGGTATTTCAATCCCTTTAAGAATTTTCCACAGTTTGGTGTGATCCACAGTCAAAGGCTTTAGCATAGTCAGTGAAGAGGATGTTCTTCTGGAACTCCTTGGCTTTTTCTATATTGCTTGGATGTTAGCAATTTGATCTTTGATTCCTACGTCTTTTCTAGATCCAGCTTGCACATCTGGAAGTTCTCAGATCATACACTGCTGAAGCCTAAGTTGAAGGATTTTGAGCATTACCTTGCTATCATGTGAAAAGAGTGCAATTATATGGTAGTTTGAACATTCTTTGGAATTGCCCTTCTTTGGGATGGAATTAATCTTGACCTTTTCCAGGTCTGTGGCCACTGCTGAGTTTTCCAAATTTACTGGCATACTGAGTGCAGCACTTCCACAGCACTGTCTTTCAGTATTTGAAATAGCTCAACTGGAATTCCATCACCTCCACTAGCTTTGTTATAATGATGCTTCCTAAAGCTTACCTGGCTTCACACTCCAGGATGTTCAGAGCTAGGTAAGTGACCACACCATCGGGGTTATCTGGGTCATTAAGACCTTTTTCTGTACAGTTTTTCTGTGTATTCTTGCCATCTTAATCTCTTCTGCTTCTTTTAGGTCCTTATTGTTCCTGTCCTTTATCAAGACCATCCTTGCATGAAATGTTTCCCTGGTATCGCCGATATTCTTGAAGAGATCTCTAGTCTTCCCCATCCTGTTGTTTTCCCATATTTCTTTGTGCTGTTCATAAGAAGGCCTCCTAACGTCTCCTTGCTATTCTCTGGAAATCTGTGTTGCAGTTGGGTGTATCTTTCCCTTTCTCCCATGCCTTTTTCTTTTCTTCTTTTCTCAGCTATTTGTAAACACTCCTTAGACAACCACTTTGCCTTCTTGCATTTTTTTTTCCTCTTTGGGATGGTTTTAGTCATTGTCTCCTGTACAGTGTTCTTCAGACACTCTGTCTATTGGTCTAATCCCTTGAATCTATTTGTCATGTCCACTGTATAATCATAAGGCATTTGATTAAAGTCCTACCTGAATGGCCTAGTGGTTTTCCATACTTGCTTAACTTTAAGTCTGAATTTAGCAATAAGAAGTCCATGATCTGAGCCACAGTCAGCCCCCGGTCTTGTTTTTGCTGACTGTATAGAGCTTCTCCATCTTTGGCTGCAAAGAATATAATCCTGATTTTGGTATTGACCATCTGTTGATGTCCACGTGTAGAGTAGTTGCTTGTTTTGTTGGATGAGGGTGTTTGCTATGACTGGTGTGTTCTGTTGGCAAATTTCTGTTAGCCTTTGCCTGGCTTCATTTTGTAGAACCTGAAAAATCTTGTTTTAGTCTGTGGGTGCTATAGAGGTATAAAAAGCTATACACATATTAGTAGACCTTTAACCTTAAACTACTCCTTTCTAGTGCATCTGTGATAATTTGTTAGCTTGATCTAACAAATAATAGTAATAATTCATTCTGGAGAAGGAAATGACAACCTATTCCAGTAAACTTACCTGGGAAGCCCATGGATAGAGGCACCTGATGGGCTACAGTCTATGGGGTCACAAAGGAGTCAGACATGACTGACAGATTAAACAATAGCTGACTCCCCTGGTGACTCAGCTGGTAAAGAATCCACCTACAGTGTGGGAGACCTGGGTTCAATTCCTGAGTTGGGAAGATCCCCTGGAGAAGGGAATGGCTACTCACTCCAGTATTCTGACCTGGAGAATTCCATGGACTGTATAGTCCAGGGGGTTGCAAAGAGTTGGACATGACTGAGTGACTCTCACTTTCACTTTCATTATGTTCTAGATACTATACTCATTGTGAGACATGGTACAATTCTCAAAATAATGATACAACATAGATCTTCTTGTTAGTTCCACTTTGCGTGATAGCCCACCTAAGAGTCAAGAGGATAGATCAGAGAACTTATGAGTATAAAGACCTAAGAATCATAGTTTTAGAGTAGGGGTCTTAATTGACTCTACCAGGTCACTTTATTTCCCTAAGACTTAACTCAATGTGAATGGTCTTTCTTCATTGTTGTTTATTTACTTGTTTTATTTTTCTTTTCTTGAAATTTCTGTACATTCAGGAGTGGGGCACCTTTCCTTATAAATGCAAAGATCACTGGTCCTATTCTCCAAGGCTTTTTCCATTTTCCTTTCCTTGTTCCCTATAATTTGCATGTTGTATGGAATTCATTATTACATCCTTCTGCTACTGTGAGCCTCTACTCCTACTGCTGCCATGGCTAGCCTCTCTGGTTGCACTTTGTCAAAACTGTTTGCCCCAATTATTTAAATCTTGGATCACTAAGAGCACATAGGGAGAGGGTCTGATGGTGCCTCTCCTAGAAAGCCTGTCCTTAGGGACATCTAAGGATGCTTCTAGGAAAATAGAACGACCTCAATATTTAACAATTAAAATGGATTATCTCTGCTCTAGTTCCTCTTCCTTTACTTTCAAATCCTCTCAAGGTATTTTGCTACAACTATAGGTCCATGGTGTGAACTTCCTGCATTCATCCTCCTAGAAGCAGAAAGTGGAATGTGTCAGTTCCTATTGCTACTGTAACAAAGCACCATAAATATAGAGGTTTAAAACAGTTCTGGAAGTCAGAAATCTGACAGAGGTATCATCGGGCTAAAATCAAGGTGTCGGCAGGGATTCACTCCTTTCTCGAGAAGGTAGGGGAAAATCTGTTTCTTGCTCTTTCCAGCTTCTAGAAGCTACCTGCATGCCTTGGCTCAGCATTCTCTTCTATTTCCAAAGCCAGCAATAGATGATTTCTCAAATATTATCAGCTGGACACTAAGTTTTCTGGGTCTCTCTTCCCTTATGACTACATTGGATGGAACACATAACCCAGGATAATCTCCTAATTTTAAAGCCAGCTAATTAGCAACCTTAGTTTCATCTGCAGCCTTAATCCCCCTGGATATATAATGTAACGTAGTTGCAGATTCTGGAGATTAGGATTTGGCCATTTTGGGGAAGCCGGTATTCTGCCTACCATCCTGACCAACTCAGAACTTTAATTTTTTTTTTTCTTTTTTCCTTTTACTGACAGCAGGGTCTGGCTTACAAAAGCAGAAACTATATGAGTATGGAATTGCAAGTTAGATGAACTTGCTTATTGATCTCAGTCAGCCCACTTCTATGATTAACATGTCCCCATGTTTCCAGACATCCCCATATATCCTTTGGTCTTCTCTTTACCATTCTGGATAACTCTTTTGGCTCCAATACTGAATCCTACTCTCATTCCACTCCATTTATTCCAGATGTCTCTATCATCAGCATCTTCTGTTTAATATCTGGGACATATTTGCATATTTCTTTTTGCCCAATATCAACTGTTAGTGGATCTCTTAATTTCTCTGTGATGTAGGCATTTTGCTAATTTGCTGTGTGATTGCCCTTCTTTTCTTACCAACCCTATCAGCTTCCCAAGAATAAAGTACAGGCTATGCCTCTTCAGCTTCTTTCAGTTTCTAGTGCAGAGTTTTGTTCATATCTGCCTAATAGTTTTCTCAAACTCATGTCAGTTATAAAGATTTGCTTAAAAAAGTTCTTCAGAGTACTTTATAATTAGCTGAATAATACATAATTCTTGGTCAATTACCTCTGTTCTCATTATTTTTCCAACCCTTTCTAAGTAAAGCCTTTTAATGGAAGACATACTTGATTTAAAAAAGTAATTTCTTAGTATGGCACAAATTGCCAGGATTCAAGCACTTGTTACATTGTGCCTAACCCTGTGCTAAAGACTTTTTATATATTTTTCTGCATCATCACTAGAAATTTCTGAATTAAATAGTATTCCTACCACTGGTAATTTTTAATCAGATAAACTGAGTCACAGAGGTTTTAAGTAACTTACACAACAAACAAGGGGCAAACTGGCTGATCTCAGCTCTCATTCACAAACCCCACAATCTTTAGGATGAAGCTATAGGTGCTGGCCCTCTATGTAACTCACTTCAGTTGCTCAACCAGCTGCGTCAGGAACCATGTCAAATAAAACCTAATAGAATACAAACTGCCTTTCCAATTCAACTTGAGGACTATTCATTGAATGTATGCTACACGCCAGGTGTCATTTACCTGTGATTCTGCAGTGTTTGTGCCAACTCAGCCTTAGAGCATTATACACTTTCTTCAGAAGAGGCTGTGTCTCAAATATAGAAACTGTTAATGTCAAGGACATTCTTAAAATTGCTATCAATGCAAAAGTATTCTGAATATGCTATATGGATGTTGATAAAAAGAAAAATAAATAAACTTGATTTGAAGAAAAGAAAATCAGCAGCAGTTGTTTTGTCAGTTCTCAGAAAGCAGTTGCACTTAATGTAGAGAAAAATGTCCCAGGGATGTTTGCATAGAGAGTAAATTAATGCAGTAGAAGCTACTTGGATCCTTGGTAACACAAGCCCAAGATGTACGAAAAGGGTAGAGGGGAAAAGGGGAAGGCAGTGATGTCGATGATTATCTTGAATGATTGTTAATTCTTTGTCTGTCCCTCCAGTGTATAGTACACGTGTCACTTATGTCTGGAGATCTATCTATTTCTCAGAGACAGCACTGGTCTATTCTCAGGAGAGCATTATCTATTAACTGTATCCTTTGATTTCAAGGGCTTCCCTAGTGGTGCAGAGGTTAAAGCGTCTGCCTGCAATGTGGGAGACCTGGGTTCGATCCCTGGATTGGGAAGATCCCCTGGAGAAGGAAAGGGCAACCCACTCCAGTATTCTTGCCTGGAGAATCCCATGGACGGAGGAGCTTGGTGGGCTACATTCCATGGGTTGATTTCTGGTCATACCTCTTTAGAAAGATAGCAAAAGGCAGGTGGTACATACAAACTAGTGAGGCCTCCTCCGAAGCACCAAGCATAGTACTCTTGTTACAAACCTGGGAGGGCAGGTAGGGTTGTTTATCTAATTGTGATCCAGGACTTACCTTCCTGTTTAGGTTTTAAGGGATCTTGGGGGGAGGGGGAATCAGATTCCAAAGACTGAGTGCATTTGTCTGTGTGCACTTCTAGGAAAATTTCAAGAATTAGTTTTCACTTGTGAGTTCTATTAATTCCATCCTCTGCCTCGTCTCTCTTCGTACCTAAAAGCATCCTCCGGAAGCTATAAAAATCTCTAGAGGTCCTTGAAGTAATGAGAAAGCTGATGGTTTTTTTTCCCTCTCCAATAATTATACCTTGATTTCTACATAACAGTCTTTAGTTTACTGCCAGTCTTCAAGACAACTTTCTGCAGCTTTCACCTCTGCCTCATGCAGTCTGTGCCCTTGCCTGCAGATTCTCCTTCTGCGGGCCAAGACGCCTTTACAATTCCCCTCTAGGTGGATTTGTCCACTAGGTGGAGCTGTAACAATTTAGCTCACAGATCACAGTGTGTGACAGATTAAATTCACTGACCACTGCTCAGTACTCTGGGGAAACATCTTGCTGTGGCCCAGAATCGCAAATCAAGTGCAGAGTCAGAAAACAGAACAACAAATCCCGTAACAGGAACACAATTGGAGATAACAAATTCCATGGGACAAATGCACGTTGATTCCACAAGCGAGCCCTGTGTTAGGCCTCCTGAATCGCTTGCCTAATTCCTCTTTGGTTCCTCGTAGTAGGGGGGCGGGGGGAGGGGGGGGCGGACAGAAGAAAGCAACTCTGAGCCCAGAGTCAGGAAGCCTGAGTTCTGGACCCGACTCAGCCACTCACCAGCTGCAGGCTTCCTCTTTCTGAGGCTCTGTGCTCTTTCTGCAAAATGAAGGGATTAGACCAAACGATTTTGAAGGTCTCTTCCAAGTGTAACTCTGGATCTCACTCTAAAGATCAAATTGTAACATTTGTAAAATACAAAAACAAGGGAAGATGTGAATTTAAATGTCTGCTGTTCAAGTCTTCCTTCTGAGTTAAAATCCATCTCTTTCTATATATATCCATACACTGCTGTGAAATAAATATTTGAATGATTTTTTTTTCTCACTTTTAATTTTAACATTAGGACAAAGAAGGAGATTTCCAAATCTAAATGTGAGATACTGATTGCGTAAATGTAAGGACAAAAGGCTGGCCTTCTTAGAAGGAATTCACTCACCATCCTCCAAATAAGCCTGCCCAGCAAATGTAGTTTGTTAAGTGTCTACACCTTTACTTATATAGGTCTTTACATGTCAATATCCTTTTCTATTGTGAATTAATGCCACTAGTTTCAGCTCTGAAGCAGAGGTTGTTCCTCACTGGGAGAGGTGAATACTCCCTTTGGAATGAGCGTATTTGGAATTTATATTTAACGCTTGTGGCTCAGTTTTATATCCTGAAACAAAGTTTTTCTACTTTTAAAATACCTTTTTTTTTTTNTCCAATTCAACTTGAGGACTATTCATTGAATGTATGCTACACGCCAGGTGTCATTTACCTGTGATTCTGCAGTGTTTGTGCCAACTCAGCCTTAGAGCATTATACACTTTCTTCAGAAGAGGCTGTGTCTCAAATATAGAAACTGTTAATGTCAAGGACATTCTTAAAATTGCTATCAATGCAAAAGTATTCTGAATATGCTATATGGATGTTGATAAAAAGAAAAATAAATAAACTTGATTTGAAGAAAAGAAAATCAGCAGCAGTTGTTTTGTCAGTTCTCAGAAAGCAGTTGCACTTAATGTAGAGAAAAATGTCCCAGGGATGTTTGCATAGAGAGTAAATTAATGCAGTAGAAGCTACTTGGATCCTTGGTAACACAAGCCCAAGATGTACGAAAAGGGTAGAGGGGAAAAGGGGAAGGCAGTGATGTCGATGATTATCTTGAATGATTGTTAATTCTTTGTCTGTCCCTCCAGTGTATAGTACACGTGTCACTTATGTCTGGAGATCTATCTATTTCTCAGAGACAGCACTGGTCTATTCTCAGGAGAGCATTATCTATTAACTGTATCCTTTGATTTCAAGGGCTTCCCTAGTGGTGCAGAGGTTAAAGCGTCTGCCTGCAATGTGGGAGACCTGGGTTCGATCCCTGGATTGGGAAGATCCCCTGGAGAAGGAAAGGGCAACCCACTCCAGTATTCTTGCCTGGAGAATCCCATGGACGGAGGAGCTTGGTGGGCTACATTCCATGGGTTGATTTCTGGTCATACCTCTTTAGAAAGATAGCAAAAGGCAGGTGGTACATACAAACTAGTGAGGCCTCCTCCGAAGCACCAAGCATAGTACTCTTGTTACAAACCTGGGAGGGCAGGTAGGGTTGTTTATCTAATTGTGATCCAGGACTTACCTTCCTGTTTAGGTTTTAAGGGATCTTGGGGGGCGGGGGAATCAGATTCCAAAGACTGAGTGCATTTGTCTGTGTGCACTTCTAGGAAAATTTCAAGAATTAGTTTTCACTTGTGAGTTCTATTAATTCCATCCTCTGCCTCGTCTCTCTTCGTACCTAAAAGCATCCTCCGGAAGCTATAAAAATCTCTAGAGGTCCTTGAAGTAATGAGAAAGCTGATGGTTTTTTTTCCCTCTCCAATAATTATACCTTGATTTCTACATAACAGTCTTTAGTTTACTGCCAGTCTTCAAGACAACTTTCTGCAGCTTTCACCTCTGCCTCATGCAGTCTGTGCCCTTGCCTGCAGATTCTCCTTCTGCGGGCCAAGACGCCTTTACAATTCCCCTCTAGGTGGATTTGTCCACTAGGTGGAGCTGTAACAATTTAGCTCACAGATCACAGTGTGTGACAGATTAAATTCACTGACCACTGCTCAGTACTCTGGGGAAACATCTTGCTGTGGCCCAGAATCGCAAATCAAGTGCAGAGTCAGAAAACAGAACAACAAATCCCGTAACAGGAACACAATTGGAGATAACAAATTCCATGGGACAAATGCACGTTGATTCCACAAGCGAGCCCTGTGTTAGGCCTCCTGAATCGCTTGCCTAATTCCTCTTTGGTTCCTCGTAGTAGGGGGGCGGGGGGAGGGGGGGGCGGACAGAAGAAAGCAACTCTGAGCCCAGAGTCAGGAAGCCTGAGTTCTGGACCCGACTCAGCCACTCACCAGCTGCAGGCTTCCTCTTTCTGAGGCTCTGTGCTCTTTCTGCAAAATGAAGGGATTAGACCAAACGATTTTGAAGGTCTCTTCCAAGTGTAACTCTGGATCTCACTCTAAAGATCAAATTGTAACATTTGTAAAATACAAAAACAAGGGAAGATGTGAATTTAAATGTCTGCTGTTCAAGTCTTCCTTCTGAGTTAAAATCCATCTCTTTCTATATATATCCATACACTGCTGTGAAATAAATATTTGAATGATTTTTTTTTCTCACTTTTAATTTTAACATTAGGACAAAGAAGGAGATTTCCAAATCTAAATGTGAGATACTGATTGCGTAAATGTAAGGACAAAAGGCTGGCCTTCTTAGAAGGAATTCACTCACCATCCTCCAAATAAGCCTGCCCAGCAAATGTAGTTTGTTAAGTGTCTACACCTTTACTTATATAGGTCTTTACATGTCAATATCCTTTTCTATTGTGAATTAATGCCACTAAGTTTCAGCTCTGAAGCAGAGGTTGTTCCTCACTGGGAAAGGTGAATACTCCCTTTGGAATGAGCGTATTTGGAATTTATATTTAACGCTTGTGGCTCAGTTTTATATCCTGAAACAAAGTTTTTCTACTTTTAAAATACCTTTTTTTTTTTGGAGGAGGGGGCGGAAGGAAGGGAGGATTTCTCTAAAACTATAATGAATACTTTTTTTTTTTGTCAGAAGGTATTAGAAACTGACACTTGCTTCCTTCTGCTCCTGTCTAAAATCTTCTGTTCCTTTCCTCAGCCCACGGCAGTGAACACTGGTCATTTTAATCTATTCTTTGTAAAACATTAATTGGATACATAGAAGCACAGAAAACCTAATAGGTAATTTTTTTTTTTTTATGATGGAAAGGGCATAGAGATCATTCAGTTAAACCCTTTTTATTGCACCAATGAGGAATTGAAGACCCAGAGGTTAAGTGGCTTACCCAAAGTTTTTCAGAGAATGAGTGAAAACATTGTTTTAGAATGAAACTCAGACTGAACAGGAGGAGAGCTAAATCCATTCTTTATTTTCTCTACCAAAATAATTCCGTATTTTGACCCAAGCATAGTTATGTCTGTAAGATGAGATTGACTTTTCCATGGCTGGTGTGTCAAATTAAATTAATGCTGAGCAATTTGCAGGGTGTGTCTGGTAGTATCATAAATGGACTGTAACGCCAAGCATGGAGTAGAGGACAGTTCAGTTCAGTTCAGTCGCTCAGTCGTGTCCGACTCTCCGCAATCCCATGAATCGCAGCATGCCAGGCCTCCCTGTGCATCACCATCTCCCGGAGTTCACTCGTACTCACGTCCATCAAATCCATACTCACGTCCATCGAATCCGTGATGCCATCCAGCCAGCTCACCCTTGGTCGTCCCCTTCTCCTCCTGCCCCCAGTCCCTCCCAGCGTCAGAGCCTCTGAAATGTCTTCTGTGGCAACAGTCCAGTGAAGTGACCCACCAAAAGTGCTCTGCATCAAGTAAATTGACAGAGACTCTCCGTGAACTCTCTTTAGCCAGCCTTTTCTGAGCCCTCTTCTCTACTAGGCCTTGACCCTGCTCCCTCCTCCACCCCCCAGCCCCCAGGACTATTTTCACCCTGCCTAACCCAGTTGTAGCAAGAATCCTGTTAAGTCACTTTAGCAATAATTTGCCACTATTGATATGTGCTCACCTTTTAAATCAGTTTAGCCAAAATCTTCACCCTTGGTGTCTCCTTTTAGAACTTTTCCATCTATGTACCCCCTTCCCTCTGTTCACTGGCTATAAATTCCAAGATTTCTTTCCTGTATTCAAAGTTGAGCCCAATGGCAAAAACTCTACTGTACAAATCTTGAATAAAGTTTTCCTTATTCTTATAGCAAGAGTCAGAATACTTGATTTAAACTAAATATAATGAAATGCTAGTACACATTATTCTTTCTAGGGGATTCATCAGGCATGCAGTCCCTGAGAAGTTCTATTGTAGAGACCACTGTTTACCACTGTTTAACCTGTTGTTGCTAAGTCAGTTGGCCTTTTTCTCTTGAAGGGTTATATAGTTATACCCGTGTGACTTAGTTCCCATGTGATTCATCCTGTGATCAGAAGTGACCCCCATGCCTCCTGTTATTGTCAGCAGCCTTTTGTTTTCCAAGTCAGCATCCTTCTGAATGAATCAATGGAGAACACAGACCGGAAGATGGAAGGGCTTGCTGCCATACTTGTGAGGCAATTCCCTGCCCCCGACTGCTTATGTATTACTACTGAAGCATGCCTCATGGCAGAAAATGAACTTGTAACCAGGGGCTCATGTATGTAAACTGAAGAGAGAAATTTTAACTCTAGTACTTCATATATTTATATTTAAGTTTTGCATTCCTTTCCAACATACGTATGTTTAACGTAAAATTGTTTCCTCTCAATATTTGGAGAAAAGGTACAATGTATAGAATACACCATGTTGGTCCAATGGTGTCCTATATTCCCTGGCATGTGTTAGCTGCTCTGTCGTGTCTGACTCTTTGCAACCCCCTGGATTGTAGCCCACCAGGCTCCTGTGTCCATGGGATTCTCCAGGCAAGAATCCTGGAGTAGGTTGCCAGGCCCTTCCCTGGCATACAGACCCACATATCTTTGAGGAAATGCAGAGAAGGCAGAGGCAAGAAAACAGATGTGGTTAGAAATCTGGGATATGGTTTCCCCACTCTGCTTCATTTCATTTGTGTGACCTTGGTCTGTCTAATCATCTGCCTTACCTGAGGCCCCACAGCTTCAGCCAAACGGGGCCAGTCAGAGCTGCTCTGCCTGCCACACAATGTCTTTATGACCTCAAAGGTGGTAGCATATGGGGAAATTGTATAGAATCCTCCACAAACGGAAGACTTTGTGATTACTGTGTAGGATAGATGGCAAACCTGGGGTCTCATTCTTTTCCGAATTTGCTTTCAGGAGGACACTTTGCCTTGTGATATTTGGGCAGAATGATTATTAGTAGAGCACTGGGGTTAGAAAAAGTGCTTCTTTGTAATTGAATCAAATAAAACAGTGGGGACAGGGGACTGTATATCAGACCTGATCGACTAAATTGCAAGAGCTGTTTTGAGTTGTATTAAAAACACTGTGTACACATCTGGTGATATTGTTATCTCATTTTGTGAATAAAAAATTTACATCACATTGAAAGCTTCCCTAGGACAGAAATGTCCTCCAGATGTATTTTCAAAAAAGGCCTTAAAGATTGCATTAAAAAATTACAGGATTAAATGGCTTCTTTCCATTGAAGTCGCTAATGCTCTCACTGGTGCTCTTTCTAAGCTCTCTGAGGAACAAAAACACTCCTTATTGATTAACAGGAAAGTAAAACTTCTTCTCTAACACCTTGTATGGGTGGGCATGGGAAGGGGTGGGTGTCAGATTGTCTTAACAAAATCTCATATATATGTCAAAGGACAATAGCCTGTGAAGGGAGAGTGCTAACATGGAAGTCAGGATATTGGAGTGTTTAATTCAATCAACTAATTTTTATTGGGCACTTTCTCTTTACTTGGATACCTTTTGGATTAGTAATTGGCAACATGGAATATAGAGGCTCTGGCTTTATGGCTGCTGCTGCTAAGTCACTTCAGTCGTGTCCGACTCTGTGCCACCGCATAGACGGCAGCCCACCAGGCTCCCGCATCCCTGGGATTCTCCAGGCAAGAACACGGGAGTGGGTTGCCATTTCCTTCTCCAGTGCATGAGAGTGAAAAGTGAAAGTGAAGTCGCTCAGTCGTGCCCGACTCTTAGCGACCCCATGGACTGCAGCCTACCAGGCTCCTCCATCCATGGGATTTTCCAGGCAAGAGTACTGGAGTGGGGTGCCATTGCTTTATGGAGTTTCTATCAAATAGTAGGGATAGGGAAGCCATGATTAACCAAGGTGAATGGAGTCCAAGGACAGAAGGATCTGATTGCTTAAATGGCTCAAGTAGTGGAAGAAGAATGCTTTGAATAGAATGAATTTGGATTTATCCTGAAGTGTGACACCACACAACTAGATTCTGGGCAGAAAGCAAAAGTCATTTCTGGTTATGAAATTTCCCACATTTTAAAATAATTCCAGAGCATGCTGGGGAAAGACACTAGAAAGACCACTGAAGGAAGAAATCAAGTCTAGACTCAGTTTTGCTCCCAATGAGGTTTTAATTGTTCCTGAGTCCCTAACCTTTAGTACTTTCATCAGATTTGAACTAGACATTTTCTAAATTCTTATCCATATCATATATTTCATTATTTGATGATTCTGTGACTACTATCATTATTCTTGATATTTCACTCATATTAAATGTTCAGATTTTTCTCCACTAGAATTCATTATGAAAATTGACTGACAAAATGTATTGATTGACAAGATGGACTATAATATTTGTCTTTTTGGAACAATAAATGTAATGACCTGCAAATTAACAGTGAATTGCTGAATAGTTGCCTATAGGGCCAGGAGGTCTGCACTGACATTGCATTTCTTGCATGGTAAACATTTTTTTTTTTTTCTTCATCCACACGAATGACTCAGCTTGGTTGGAGAAAAATAATCCAAAACACGGTGTTGTCTTAGGCTTATATAATGAATGACTTGTATACTGCTTAGTATAATTTTTGTATTGATATTCTAAACTAAATTGCCAAACACCCTTAATTAAAGCTAAGGCAGGGAGGTGTGAAGTTTGATCTATTACTATAGAAAAGTGAATGATATCTGTTAAAGAAAGATAGTTAGTGTTGTGTGGAGAGGAAGTTTGGGCCTACCTGGAGATACATATTATTGACAACTAAGAAAGACAGGCTTTTAGTGTTGTGCATGAGTTTGCAATGTATAATGATTACTAGGCAGTCTACCAGCAAAGTAATCTTTAATCCATAGATCTCCAAGCATCTTAAACACATTGATTTATTAAATGTGGCCTCTGCAACAGTGATATCTTCAAAATTAAATCACTTAACCTCTCAGTTCAATATTGTTACTGATATCTGCTGCTATATCTACATGACACTGAAACAAGAAGCCAAGGGCAGTCAATTCATTAAAAATAAATAAATGTCATACTTATTAATTGCGTTAGGTCAAGTTAGTTAATTGGCACTGTGTCCCCAAACAATGAACTTCCTGGATGAATTACTCCTTCTTTAGCTGACTGATTTGGTCTGATTCAGAATCTGAGAGGGTCTTGTAATTGTCTTTTCATTTGGCAAATTTTGAAACTAAGACATGTTCTTTTCTTTTTGTTATCTATGTTTTATAATAATTAGAAAAATGGTAACATGCATTTTGGGGTGATGATAATTAATGCTAAAAAGTTGAATTTTATAATGCATTTAGTTAAAATTCTGGACCTAATTTAAGTTCTCAGATGTCTAAATGATAAAAGAGATTATGTTCCTTAAACCTGCATTTTATTGTGATATTTTATTGTTTTACATTTAAATGAAGTAAGCAAAAACTTTCAAACAAACACCTGTTATAAGTTTTCAGAAAGTGCTACAATTTCCCAGTAGATCTAAGAAACTTCTCTTATCAGGTTGTAGGGAAAATCATTACATAAAAATTAAGGAAATATCATACTTCTGATTTTGGGGGTCAGCAGTATTCTTTACATATATAATTGTTGTTTAGACACTAAGTTGTGTCTGACTCTTCTGTGACCCCATGGACTATAGCCTGCCAGACTCCTCTGTCCATGGGATTCTCCAGGCAAAATACTGGAATGTGTTGCCATTTCCTTCTCCAGGGCATCTTCTCAACCAAGGAATCAAACCTGCATCTCCTGCTTGGCAGACGGATTCTTTACCACTGATTCTTTACATAGATATACATATATGTATATATATACATAATTTCAGTTAGTGTATAAAATTAACTAATATGTAATATCAGTATAATATATAAAATTCAGTTAATGTATATACATATGTATATATGTGTAGCATATATATACACACCCATATATGTATATATATATACACAATATTTCAGTTAATGTATAAAAGTTTATAGAAACAAAAAATAATGTATGGCCACATAGCTTTGACTAAGTAGAGGGTATCCTCTAGGAAGAATCTATTTGTATTCAAGTGAAAACAAAAATAACATCCTCTGGGCTTCTGACAAGTCTCTGGGAGCCCTGTGATGAGTTTCTCTGCATTAACTTAATATTAATATTAGTGAGGGGCTTTGCTATTGCCACCACCAATGATTCCTGTAACAGAAGCTATGAACATACGCCCATGCATCTTGAACTGACAGCATTCAAAGACTGATTTTACTAAAACTTGCTTACTAGAACTAAAAGGGATCTTCGGATGCATGCAATTATACATCTTCCTTTTAGGATCAGGAAATGGCAGTCCATAGAAGTTACGAATTGGGGCTCTGGTTATACTCTGTTAATCAATTGTTTGTTATTTAAAGCCCTCCACACACATGTCAATGATCAAAAGCAATTTATTGTAGTAAAAGTATGACTGTATGTAAGGATAAATGATCATTTAGTAGTGATGCTGATGATCATGATGGCCTTAAGGATGATGCTAATAATGATTTATATTTACAGATACTTTACTGTAGGTGGGCTTCCCTGGTGGCCCAAAGGGTAAAGAATCTGCCTACAACGCAGGAGACCCAGGTTCTATTCATGAGTCAGGAAGATCCCCTGGAGAAAGAAATGGCAACCCACGCCAGTGTTCTTGCCTAAAGAATCCCATGGACAGAGGAGCCCTGTGGGCTATAGTCTATGAGGCTGCAAAGAGTTGAACACACCTGAGTGACAAACACTTATTTTACTGTAGGTAGGTGAGAATAGTGGTTAGAAAATGCAAGTCCTAAAGTCAAACTACCTTAATTCAAATCCTAGGTTTACCATGACCTAGCTAAGCATCAGTTTTCTTGGTAGATGGGGACTAGACAAAGGACATACCTCATTTGGATCAGAGGCTTAAATACTATAATGCATGTGGAGTTTTGGCAGTGTGTTATATAGATATAGAGAACATTCAGTAAATCATTAATGAATATGTTGTGCCAAATTTATCATGACTGAACAAAGTGGTCATCAATATTCTCATTTACATTTCCTCAGTTAAGGAAACTGAGTCTCAGAGATTTTTAATTATTTGACCCAGGGGACATTGTTAGTAAATGATAGTGTGACTTTAACCCCAAATAAGAAGATGGTTATAAGGATTCTTACAGTGTTAAGAAATATAATTACCAATGCTTTGGTGAAAAGAAATCTTTGGGGTCCAGCCAGAGAACATAGTGAGGAGTGAGTAAAAAGAATGTGCAGATTAACCCAGCATTCCTGTTCTCCTCAGGCTATGGCTTCTTTACATTACAAAGTCAGTCAACAACGAGTCCGTATTAGTTTCTACAGGAAACTGTGAGAACCATGGCCTCAAGTTCTGAAACTCTGGTATACGCACAGTTATTATGGATTCAGATAAACCCAATGTAATCTTCCTTCTTCTATAATCTAGCACTCTTAGAATATATTTATATATCAATATAGAGATATGATCTATATAGAGATATAATCTCATTTTCTTAATGTTGAAACCCATCATATATAAGGAGTTTATACATAATGTATATGTATGTGTGTGTGTATGTATATATATATATATATATATATATATATACACGCTATTTCTGTGTAGGTCTTTGAAGTCCTTTCCTTAAACTGGAAATCTGGACTCTGATTCTAGTCAAGGGTCTGGAAGCAAAGTTGGGTACTGGCATTGAGCATTGAAGGAATTAACATCCTCTTAAAAATGTACTGTCTTGAATTAAAGGTATTTGAGCAAATTAAGTTGTCTCTTCAGATGAGGATGCAGGAGTGCTGTAAAGGATGTTCAGTGAGATTTAGAGATTTTAATCATCTACATCTACCCACATATCCCCATTCTAATCCTCTAGGTACAACCCCTTTCCAAACTGTGGCCTAGCTCTCATAGGAGACCTGGTGGGTCTATGAATTAATTTATTTCCCAACCTGCAGAATCAAAAGTTGGCTTCTATTTTTCAGATAGATAAACCCCATAGCTACAATAGGAAATATTTATTTAGAAAAGTCATAAAAGCTCTATATGATTTTCTGACCATATCAGGAGCTGAAAACTGAAAGTACTGGTCTTGACATTTTCTGCTTGAATGTTCTCCAGTGCAATCAGAATTAGCCATGCTACTTTACAACACTTGAGTGCCTCACAACCTACACTATACTGTTGTAGGAGCTACTCAATCTGTTTCTTTTAAGGCTTCTACAGGTAACAATTTACATAGCTACTTAACACTGAATGCTGTGGAGCATCACTATCTTATTTTCTGCTCTGAAATATTGTGGACACTTCCTTGAACCCTTACCATTAAAGAATAACCATCCTGCATCACGATCATTAAAGTTTCTTTTCTAGAATTACTTCTGGTTACAAATATTATATTTGAGGCTGATCAGAACAAAACCACATAGCCCTATAGGTATTCCCAGAGGAATGGATGGAGTATAACACAGGAAATTGGGTGCTTATGGGGCAGTTGGCAAGAGTGAAGAGGTAAAGGTCAGGGAAACTGCCAGTATCTCCTATTTGCTATGAATTTTCATTTTTAATTT
>SJYX01000094.1:0-56211 GCA_006410675.1 Oreotragus oreotragus
GGTCCCTCCACAACTCAAGAGGAGCCCCGTTTCCCTCTCTTCAATGCGAGATGACGTTTTCTTTCCCTGTTTCGGCGAGACATGATTCCTGGTGTTCCCTTCGCATCTCAAGTGGAGGCCTTCTCTAAAGGAAAGTCGAGAGGAACTCCAGGGTCGTGCCAACATTCCAAAAGATCACCAAATGACTCATTCCACTCCAGCTGAAGCTGATTTCCCTGCACTGCCTCGAATGTCATGCAGAGTATCGACTCACCCCAAGGTGGCCCCTGTGATAGCCCTGTGGGAAAGCCTTGAGGGAAAGGCACATATCCCTGTGTCAAGTCGACGGGTAGCCTGACTCTGCTGCTAAAGCTGGGGAGAAAAGCGGACGTGCATGTCTCCACTAGAGACATGGCCTGAATCCCCTTTGGAAAAATCAGTGGTACCCCAAGATCTTTGTCAGCACAAGAGAGGAAATCTCAGGTTCAGGCCTCGGCTCCAGACGAGGACTTTGGACCCGACATCTACTGGAGAAGAATCTTTAGAGTCCTCTCACAACTCGCATGGAGACTGGCCTTTGCTGAGGCCACACGAGCGGGTCCCTGAGGCACCATTGTAACTGGAGAGGAACCTGCCACAACTCGAGAAAAACCAGGAGTTTCCCCCCTCCAGGCGAGATGAGGCCCTTTTCCGCTGCGGCGTCTTGAAGCAAATCACACCTTCATGATTGAATCTAGAAACGTTCCATCACACCCTTTCTGCAACTCAAGAACTTCCCCGACATAGCCGTCTCCACTCCAGAGGAACAGCGAGGATCCCGCCACAACTCAATTGGAGCTTCTTTCCCCCTCCTCAGCTCCAGAAAAGTGTTCCTTTCCATGTTTCATTGGGAAAGGTTTCCCAGGATTCCCGTCGCATCTCAAGAGGAGGCGCCCTCCACATGAAACTCGAGAGGAACTCCAGGGGTCGTGACACCAAACCACAAAAGCGCAAATGTCTCAGTTGAATCCAGATGAATCTGGTTTCCCTGCAGTGCCTCAAATGTCATCCCATGTATCGACTCACACCACGGTGGCACGTGAGAGAGCCCTGTTGGAGAGACTCGTGGGAAAGTCTCAGATCCCAGTGTCAACTAGATGGGAAGCCTCAAACTGCTCCTACAGTTCAGGAGGAAAGCGGACATGCATGTCTCCATTCCAGATGAGGCCTGACTCCTCCGTAGTGACTCCAGAGGAACCCCAAGAACCCTGTCTGCACTGGAGAGGAAGCTTCAGGTTGCGGCCTATGCTCCAAGCAAGGACTTACGGTGCGGAACCGACTGGAGAGGAGTCCCAAGAGGCCCCTTGCAACTCGGATGGACACTGGCCTTTCCTGAGGCCTCCTGAGCTTTCCCTGAGGTCCCTGTCGTAACTTGAGAGTAACCTGCTGCAACTCGAGAAAAACCCAGAGGTTCTCCCCTCCATGCGAGATGAGGCCCTTTTCCACTGCGGGATCTCGAGGAAAATCACACCTTCCCTCTTGAACCTTGAAAGTGTCCTTCAAACGCTTGCTGCAAGTCTAGAAGTTCCCCGACATATCTGTCTCCACTCGAGTAGAACAACGAAGGTCCCTCCAAAACTCAAGAGGTTCTTCGTTCCCCCCTCCTCAGTGTGAGATGAGGGTTCCTTTCCCTGCTATGTTGAGAAATGATTCCTGGCCTTCCCGTCATATCTCAAGAGGTGGCGCTCTGCACAGGAAACTCGAGAGGAACTCCAGGGGTGGGGCCACCAACCCAAAAGACGTGCAAATGTCTCGGTCGAATCCAGATGAACGTGATTTCCCTGCAGTGCCTTGAATGTCACCCCGTGTATCAACTCACACCACGGTGGAACTTGTGACAGCTGTGGAAAAGCCTCGTGGGAAAGCCTCAGATCCCTGTGTCAACTCAATGGGAAGCCTCACACTGCTACTAGAGCTCGGGAGAAAAGCGGATTAGCATGTCTCCACATGAAACAAGGCCTGACTCCCCTGTGGAGACTGCAGAGGAACCCCAAAAACCATGTCAGCACTGGAGAGGAAACTTCAGGTTGCAGCCTCCGCTCCTGAAAAGGACTTAGGATGCAGCACCGAAGGGAGAGGAGTCCCAAGAGTCCCAAGATTCCCCTCGCAATTCGGAGAGACACTGGCCTTTCCTGAGGCCTCTTGACTGGGTCCCTGAGGTCTCCCTCGCCAATCGAGTGGAACCTGCTGCAACTCGTGAAAAGCCAGGAGATTGTTTCTTCCAGGCGAGACGAGGCCCTTTTCCACTGCGATGTCTCGAAGGAAATCACACTTTCCCTGTTTAATCTTGAAAGCGTCCCTTACACCCTTGCTGCAAGTCAAGAAGATTACTGACATATCCGTCTCCACTCGAGTGGAACTACGAGGGTCTGTCCACAACTCAAGAGGAGCCCCGTTCCCCTCTCCTCAATGCAAGATGAGGTTTTCTTTCCCTGCTTTTGTGAGACATGATTCCTGGTGTTCCCTTCACATCTCAAGTGGAGGCCTTCTCTAAAGGAAAGTCGAGAGGAAATCCAGGGGTCGAGCAACCATTCCAAAAGACCACCAAATGACTCATTCCACTCCAGCTGAAGCTGATTTCCCTGCACTGCCTCGAATGTCACCCAGAGTATCGACTCATACCATGCTGGCCCCTGTGACAACCCTGTGGGTAATCCTTGAGGGAAAGGCACAGATCCCTGTGTCAGGTCGACGGGAGGCCTCACTCTGCTGCTACAGCTGGTGAGGAAAACGGAGGTGCATGTCTCCACTCGAGACATGGCCTGACTCCCCTTTGGAAAAATCAGCAGAACCCCAAGATCTTTGTCAGCACAGGAGAGGAAATCTCAGGTTCTGGCCTCGGCTCCAGACGAGGACTTAGGACCCGGCACCTACTGGAGAAGAATCTTGAGAGTTCTCTCGCGACTCGCATGGAGACTGGCCTTTCCAGAGAGCACACGAGCCGTCCCTGAGGCCCCGTTGTAACTCAAGAGGAACCTGCCGCAACTCGAGAAAAACTATGAGGTTCTCCCGTCCAGGCAAGATGAGGCCTTTTTCTGCTGGGGCGTCTTGAAGGAAATCACACCTTCACATTTGAACCTAGAAAGGATCCTTCACACCCTTGCTGCAACTCAAGAAGTTCCCCGACATACCCATCTCCACTCGAGAGAAACAGTGAGGGTCCCGCCACAACTCAATTGGAGCCCCTTTCCCCATCCTCAGCTCCAGAAAAGAGTTCCTTTTCCTGTTTCCTTGGGAAAGATTTCCCAGGATTCCCGTGGCATCTCACGAGGAGGCGCTCTTCACATGAAACTCGAGAGGAACTTCAGGGGTCGCGACAACAAACCAAAAGACAGGCAAATGTCTCAGTTGAATCCAGATGAACCTGGTTTCCCTGCAGTGCCTCAAATGTCATCCCGTGTATCGACTCACACCACGGTGGCACGTGTGACAGCCCTCTTGGAAAGCCTCATGGGAAAGCCTCAGATCCCAGTGTCAACACAATGGGAAGCCTCACCCGGCTACTACAGCTACGGAGGAAAGTGAACATGCATGTCTCCACTCGAGACGAGACCTGACTCCTATGTGGAGACTCCAGAGGAACCCCAAGAACCCTGTCTGCACTGGAGATTAAACTTCAGGTTGTGGCCTATGCTCCAGACAAGGACTTAAATGCGGCACCGACTGGAGAGGAATCCCGATAGGTGCCTCGCAGCTCGCGTGGACACTAGCCTTTCCTGACGCCTCCTGAGCGGGTGCCTGTGGTCCCCATCCTAACTCGAGAGGAACCTGCCGCAAGTCGAGAAAAACCAGGAGGTTCTTCCCTCCAGCTGAGATGAGGCCCTTTTCTGCTGTGGCGTCTTAAAGGAGTCACACTTTCACATTTGAACCTAGAAAGGGTCCATCACCCCCTTACTGCAACTCAAGAAGTTCCCCGACATAGCCATCTTCACTCGAGAGGAACAGTGAGGGTGCTGCCACAATTCAATTGGAGACCCTTTCCCCCTCCTCAGCTCCAGAAAAGGGTTCCTTTCCCTGTTTTCTTGGGAAAGGTTTCCCAGGACTCCCATCACATCTCAAGAGGAGGCGCTCTCCACAGGAAACTCGAGAGGAACTCCATGGGTCGTGCCAGCAAACCAAGAGATGTGCAAATGTTTCAGTTGAATCCAGGTGAACCTGGTTTCCCTGCAGTGCCTCAAATGTCATCCCGTGTATCGACTCACACCACTGTGGCACGTGTGACAGCCCTGTGGGAAAGCCTCTTGGGAAAGCCTCAGATCCCAGTGTCAACTAGATGGGAAGCCTCACACTGCTACTACAGCTCGGGAGGAAAGCGGACATGTATGTCTCCATTCCAGACGAGGCCTGACTCCCCTGTAGAGACTCCAGAGGAACCCCAAGAACCCTGTCTTCACTGGAGAGGAAGCTTCAGGTTGCGGCCTATGCTCCAGGCAAGGACTTAAGATGCGGAACCGACTGGAGAGGAGTCCCAAGAGGCCCCTTGCAACTCAGATGGACACTGGCCTTACCTGAGGCTTCCTGAGCTTTCCTTGAGGTCCCCGTCGTAACTCGAGAGGAACCTGCTGCAACTCGAGAAAAAACCGGGAGGTTCTCCCCTCCATGCGAGATAAGGCCCTTTTCCACTCCAGGATCTTGAGGAAAATCACACCTTCCCTCTTGAACCTTGAAAGTGTCCTTCAAACGCTTGCTGCAAGTCTAGAAGTTCCCCGACATATCTGTCTCCACTCGAGTAGAACAACGAAGGTCCCTCCAAAACTCAAGAGGTCCTCCATTCCCCCCTCCTCAGTGTGAGACGAGGGTTCCTTTCCCTGCTATGTCGAGAAATGATTTCTGACCTTCCCGTCGTATCTCAAGAGGTGGCGCTCTGCACAGGAAACTCGAGAGGAACTCCAGGGGTGGGGCCACCAACCCAAAAGACGTGCAAATGTCTCGGTCGAATCCAGATGAACGTGATTTCCCTGCAGTGCCTTGAATGTCACCCCGTGTATCAACTCACACCACGGTGGAACTTGTGACAGCTGTGGAAAAGCCTCGTGGGAAAGCCTCAGATCCCTGTGTCAACTCAATGGGAAGCCTCACACTGCTACTAGAGCTCGGGAGAAAAGCGGATTAGCATGTCTCCACATGAAACAAGGCCTGACTCCCCTGTGGAGACTGCAGAGGAACCCCAAAAACCATGTCAGCACTGGAGAGGAAACTTCAGGTTGCAGCCTCCGCTCCTGAAAAGGACTTAGGATGCAGCACCGAAGGGAGAGGAGTCCCAAGAGTCCCAAGATTCCCCTCGCAATTCGGAGAGACACTGGCCTTTCCTGAGGCCTCTTGACTGGGTCCCTGAGGTCTCCCTCGCCAATCGAGTGGAACCTGCTGCAACTCGTGAAAAGCCAGGAGATTGTTTCTTCCAGGCGAGACGAGGCCCTTTTCCACTGCGATGTCTCGAAGGAAATCACACTTTCCCTGTTTAATCTTGAAAGCGTCCCTTACACCCTTGCTGCAAGTCAAGAAGATTACTGACATATCCGTCTCCACTCGAGTGGAACTACGAGGGTCTGTCCACAACTCAAGAGGAGCCCCGTTCCCCTCTCCTCAATGCAAGATGAGGTTTTCTTTCCCTGCTTTTGTGAGACATGATTCCTGGTGTTCCCTTCACATCTCAAGTGGAGGCCTTCTCTAAAGGAAAGTCGAGAGGAAATCCAGGGGTCGAGCAACCATTCCAAAAGACCACCAAATGACTCATTCCACTCCAGCTGAAGCTGATTTCCCTGCACAGAGATTGTTTCTTCCAGGCGAGACGAGGCCCTTTTCCACTGCGATGTCTCGAAGGAAATCACACTTTCCCTGTTTAATCTTGAAAGCGTCCCTTACACCCTTGCTGCAAGTCAAGAAGATTACTGACATATCCGTCTCCACTCGAGTGGAACTACGAGGGTCTGTCCACAACTCAAGAGGAGCCCCGTTCCCCTCTCCTCAATGCAAGATGAGGTTTTCTTTCCCTGCTTTTGTGAGACATGATTCCTGGTGTTCCCTTCACATCTCAAGTGGAGGCCTTCTCTAAAGGAAAGTCGAGAGGAAATCCAGGGGTCGAGCAACCATTCCAAAAGACCACCAAATGACTCATTCCACTCCAGCTGAAGCTGATTTCCCTGCACTGCCTCGAATGTCACCCAGAGTATCGACTCATACCATGCTGGCCCCTGTGACAACCCTGTGGGTAATCCTTGAGGGAAAGGCACAGATCCCTGTGTCAGGTCGACGGGAGGCCTCACTCTGCTGCTACAGCTGGTGAGGAAAACGGAGGTGCATGTCTCCACTCGAGACATGGCCTGACTCCCCTTTGGAAAAATCAGCAGAACCCCAAGATCTTTGTCAGCACAGGAGAGGAAATCTCAGGTTCTGGCCTCGGCTCCAGACGAGGACTTAGGACCTGTCTCTTATACACATCTAGATGTGACTGGTGAGGAAAACGGAGGTGCATGTCTCCACTCGAGACATGGCCTGACTCCCCTTTGGAAAAATCAGCAGAACCCCAAGATCTTTGTCAGCACAGGAGAGGAAATCTCAGGTTCTGGCCTCGGCTCCAGACGAGGACTTAGGACCCGGCACCTACTGGAGAAGAATCTTGAGAGTTCTCTCGCGACTCGCATGGAGACTGGCCTTTCCAGAGAGCACACGAGCCGTCCCTGAGGCCCCGTTGTAACTCAAGAGGAACCTGCCGCAACTCGAGAAAAACTATGAGGTTCTCCCGTCCAGGCAAGATGAGGCCTTTTTCTGCTGGGGCGTCTTGAAGGAAATCACACCTTCACATTTGAACCTAGAAAGGATCCTTCACACCCTTGCTGCAACTCAAGAAGTTCCCCGACATACCCATCTCCACTCGAGAGAAACAGTGAGGGTCCCGCCACAACTCAATTGGAGCCCCTTTCCCCATCCTCAGCTCCAGAAAAGAGTTCCTTTTCCTGTTTCCTTGGGAAAGATTTCCCAGGATTCCCGTGGCATCTCACGAGGAGGCGCTCTTCACATGAAACTCGAGAGGAACTTCAGGGGTCGCGACAACAAACCAAAAGACAGGCAAATGTCTCAGTTGAATCCAGATGAACCTGGTTTCCCTGCAGTGCCTCAAATGTCATCCCGTGTATCGACTCACACCACGGTGGCACGTGTGACAGCCCTCTTGGAAAGCCTCATGGGAAAGCCTCAGATCCCAGTGTCAACACAATGGGAAGCCTCACCCGGCTACTACAGCTACGGAGGAAAGTGAACATGCATGTCTCCACTCGAGACGAGACCTGACTCCTATGTGGAGACTCCAGAGGAACCCCAAGAACCCTGTCTGCACTGGAGATTAAACTTCAGGTTGTGGCCTATGCTCCAGACAAGGACTTAAATGCGGCACCGACTGGAGAGGAATCCCGATAGGTGCCTCGCAGCTCGCGTGGACACTAGCCTTTCCTGACGCCTCCTGAGCGGGTGCCTGTGGTCCCCATCCTAACTCGAGAGGAACCTGCCGCAAGTCGAGAAAAACCAGGAGGTTCTTCCCTCCAGCTGAGATGAGGCCCTTTTCTGCTGTGGCGTCTTAAAGGAGTCACACTTTCACATTTGAACCTAGAAAGGGTCCATCACCCCCTTACTGCAACTCAAGAAGTTCCCCGACATAGCCATCTTCACTCGAGAGGAACAGTGAGGGTGCTGCCACAATTCAATTGGAGACCCTTTCCCCCTCCTCAGCTCCAGAAAAGGGTTCCTTTCCCTGTTTTCTTGGGAAAGGTTTCCCAGGACTCCCGTCACATCTCAAGAGGAGGCGCTCTCCACAGGAAACTCGAGAGGAACTCCATGGGTCGTGCCAGCAAACCAAGAGATGTGCAAATGTTTCAGTTGAATCCAGGTGAACCTGGTTTCCCTGCAGTGCCTCAAATGTCATCCCGTGTATCGACTCACACCACTGTGGCACGTGTGACAGCCCTGTGGGAAAGCCTCTTGGGAAAGCCTCAGATCCCAGTGTCAACTAGATGGGAAGCCTCACACTGCTACTACAGCTCGGGAGGAAAGCGGACATGTATGTCTCCATTCCAGACGAGGCCTGACTCCCCTGTAGAGACTCCAGAGGAACCCCAAGAACCCTGTCTTCACTGGAGAGGAAGCTTCAGGTTGCGGCCTATGCTCCAGGCAAGGACTTAAGATGCGGAACCGACTGGAGAGGAGTCCCAAGAGGCCCCTTGCAACTCAGATGGACACTGGCCTTACCTGAGGCTTCCTGAGCTTTCCTTGAGGTCCCCGTCGTAACTCGAGAGGAACCTGCTGCAACTCGAGAAAAAACCGGGAGGTTCTCCCCTCCATGCGAGATAAGGCCCTTTTCCACTCCAGGATCTTGAGGAAAATCACACCTTCCCTCTTGAACCTTGAAAGTGTCCTTCAAACGCTTGCTGCAAGTCTAGAAGTTCCCCGACATATCTGTCTCCACTCGAGTAGAACAACGAAGGTCCCTCCAAAACTCAAGAGGTCCTCCATTCCCCCCTCCTCAGTGTGAGACGAGGGTTCCTTTCCCTGCTATGTCGAGAAATGATTTCTGACCTTCCCGTCGTATCTCAAGAGGTGGCGCTCTGCACAGGAAACTCGAGAGGAACTCCAGGGGTGGGGCCACCAACCCAAAAGACGTGCAAATGTCTCGGTCGAATCCAGATGAACGTGATTTCCCTGCAGTGCCTCGAATGTCACCCCGTGTATCAACTCACACCATGGTGGAACTTGTGACAGCTGTGGAAAAGCCTCGTGGGAAAGCCTCAGATCCCTGTGTCAACTCGATGGGAAGCCTCACACTGCTACTAGAGCTCGGGAGGAAAGCGGATTAGCATGTCTCCACACGAAACAAGGCCTGACTCCCCTGTGAAGACTGCAGAGGAACCCCCAAATCCGTGTCAACACTGGAGAGGAAACTGCAGGTTGCGGCCTCTGCTCCTGAAAAGGACTTAGGACGTACCGAATGGAGAGGAGTCCCAAGATTCCCCTCGCAATTCGGAGAGACACTGGCCTTTCCTGAGGCCTCTTGACTGTGTTCCTGAGGTCTCCCTCACCAATTGAGTGGAACCTGCTGCAACTTGTTAAAATCCAGGAGATTGTTTCTACCAAGCGAGATGAGGCCCTTTTCCACTGCGATATCTCGAAGGAAATCACACTTTCCCCGTGTGGCGACTCACACCACAGTGGCACGTTTGACAGCCCTGTTGGAGAGACTTGTGGGAAAGCCGCAGATGCCAGTGTCAACTCGATGGGAAGCCTCACACTGCTACTACAGCTCAGAAAGAAAGTGGACTAGAATGTCTCCACACGAGAAAAGGCCTGACTCCCCTGTGGAGACTCCAGAGGAACCCCAAGAACCCAGTCTGCACTGGAGATGAAACTTCATGTGGCCGCCTATGCTCCAGACAAGGACTTAAGATGCGGCACCGATTGGAGGGGAATCCCGAGAAGCCCATTGCAACTTGCATGTACACTGGCCTTTCCTGAGGCCTGCTGAGAGGGTCCCTGAGGTCCCCGTCATAATTCAAGAGGAATCTGCCACAACTTGAGAAAAAACAGGAGGTTCTCCCCTCCAGGCCAAATGAGGCCCTTTTCTGCTGCGGTGTCTCGAGGGAAATCACACTTTACCTCTTGAACCTCGAATGCATCCTTCAAACGCTTGCTGCAAGTCAAGAAGTTCCACAACATATCTGTCTCCACTCGAGCAGAACAAAGAAGATCCCTCCACAACTCAAGGGGATCCGCGTTTCCCATTCCTCAGTGTGAGACGAGCGTTCCTTACTCTGCGTCGTTGAGAAATGCTTCCAGGCTTTCCCGTCGCATCTCAAGAGGAGGCGCTCTCCACAAGTTACTCGAGAGGAATTCCAGGGGTCAGCCCACCAAACCAAAAGATGCGCACAAGTCTCAGTCGAATCCAGATGAACGTGATTTCCCTGCAGTACCTCGAATGCCACCCCGTGTATCGACTCATAACACGGTGGCATGTGTGACAGCCCTGTGGTAAACCTCGTGGGAAACCCTCGGATCCCTGTGTCAACTCTATGGGAAGCCTCACACTGCTACTACAGCTCGGGAGGAAAGCGGACTAGCATGTCTCCACACGAAACAAGACCTGACTCCCCTGTGGAGACTCCAGAGGAACCACAAGAACCATGTCAGCACTGGAGAGGAAACCTCAGGTTGTGGCCTCCACTCTTGACAAGGACTTAGGAAGCAGCACCAAATGGAGAGGAATCCCAAGTGTCCCCTCCTACTCGGAGAGACACTGCCCTTTCCTGAGGCCTCATGAGTGGGTCCCTGAGGTCTCCGTCGTAACTCGAGAGTAACCTGCTGCAACTCGAGACAAACCAGGGGTTCTCAGCTCCAGGCGAGATGAGGCTCTTTTCTGCTGCGGTGTATGGACGGAAAACACACCTTCCCTCTTGAACCTCAAAAGTGTGCTTCACATCCTTGCTGCAAGTCAAGACGTTCTCCAACATACCGTCTCCACTTGAGCAGAAAAAAGAGGGTCCCTCCAAAACTCAAGAGGAATCCCGTTTCCCTCTCCTCAATGCGAGATGAGGTTTTCTTTCCCTGCTTTGGCGAGACATGATTCCTGGTGTTCCCTTCACATCTCAGGTGGAGGCGGTCTTCTCAGGAAAGTCAAGAGGAACTCCAGGGGTCGTGCCACCATTCCAGAAAACCAGCAAATGATGCATACCACTCCAGCTGAAGCTGATTTCCCTGCACTGCCTCGAATGCCACCCAGAGTACTGACTCACAACATGGTGCACCTGTGACAGCCCTATGGGAAAGCCTTGAGGGAAAGGCACAGATCCCTGTGTCAACTCGACTGGAAACCTGACACTGCTGTTACAGCTATGGAGGAAATCGGACATGCATGTCTCCATTTGAGACATGGCCTGACTCCCTTTTGGAAAAATCAGCAGAACCCCAAGATCTTTATCAACACAGGACAAGATATCTCAGGTTCTAGTCTCAGCTCCAGATGAGGACTTAGGACCTGGCACCTACTGGAGAAGAATCTTGAGAGTCCTCTTGCAACTCGCATGGAGACTGGCCTTTCCTGAGGCCACAAGAGGGGGTCCCAGGTTCCTGTTGTAACTCGAGAGGAACCTGCCGCAACTCGAGAAAACCAGGAGGATCTCCCCTCCAGGCGAGATGAGGCCCTTTTCCACTGAGGGGTCTTGAAGGAAATCACACCTTCACATTTGAACCTAGAAAGGGTCCATCACACCCTTGCTGCAACTCAAGAAGTTCCCCGACATAGCCATCTGCACACGAGAGGAAGAGCGAGGGTCCCTCAACAACTCAACTTGAGCCGCTTTCCCCCTCCTTAGCTCCAGAAAAGGGTNCTTCACATTTGAACCTAGAAAGGGTCCATCACACCCTTGCTGCAACTCAAGAAGTTCCCCGACATAGCCATCTGCACACGAGAGGAAGAGCGAGGGTCCCTCAACAACTCAACTTGAGCCGCTTTCCCCCTCCTTAGCTCCAGAAAAGGGTTCATTTCCCTGTTTCCTTGGGAAAGGTTTCCCACGATTCCCGTCGCATCTCAAGAGGGGGAAACTCTCCACATGAAACTCGAGATGAACCCCAGGGGTTGTGCCATCAAACTAAAAGACGTGCAAATTTCTCAGTTGAATCCAGATGAACCTGGTTTCCCTGCAGTGCCTGAAATGTCATCCCGTGTATCGACTCACACCATGGTGGCACGTATGACAGCCCTTTGGGAAAGCCTCGTGAGAAAGCCTCAGATCCCAGTGTCAACTCAATGGGAAGACTCACAGTGCTACTGCAGCTCGGGAGGAAAGCGGACATTCATGTCTCCACTCAAGACGAGGCCTGACTCCACTGTGGAGACTCCAGAGGAACCCCAAGAACCCTGTCTGCACTGGAGAGGAAACTTCATGTTGTGGCCTGCGCTCAAAACAAGGACTTATGATGTGGCACTGAATGGAGAGGAATCCCCAGAAGTCCCTCACAACTCGCATGGACACTGACCTTTCCTGAGGCCTCCTGAGCGGCTCCCTGAGTTCCCCGTTGTAACTCGAAAGGAACCTGCCACAACTCGATAAAAACCAGGAGGTTCTCCCCACAAGGCGAGATGAGGCCCTTTTCCGCTGCAGTGTCTTGATGGAAATCACAACTTTCCTTTTGAACCTCGAACGCGTTCTTCACACCCTTGCAGCAAGTCAAGAAGTTCTCTGACATATCCATCTCCATTCGAGCTGATCAACAAGGGTCCCTCCACAATTCAAGAGGAGCCCCAATTCCCTCTCCTCAATGCGAGATGAGGTTTTCTTTCCCTGCTTCGGCAAGACATGATTCCTGGTGTTCCTTTCACATCTCAAGTAGAGGCCTTCTCTACAGAAAATTCGAGAGCATCTCCAGGGGTCGTGCCACCATTCCAAAAGACAACCAAATGACTCATTGCACTCCAGCTGAAGCTGATTTCCCTGCACTGCCTCGAATGTCATCAGAGTATCGATTCACACCATGGTGGCCCCTGTGACAGCCCTGAGGGAAAGCCTTGAGGGAATGGCACAGATCCCTCTGTTAACTCGACAGGAAGCCTGACATTGCTGTTACAGCTGGGGAGGAAAGCGGACGTGCATGTATCCACTTGAGACATGGCCTGACTCCCCTTTGGAAAAATCAGCGGAACCCCAAGATCTTTGTCAGCACAGGAAAGGAAATCTAAGGTTCAGGCCTTGGCTCCAGACGAGGACTTAGGACCCGGCACCTACTGGAGAAGAATCTTGAGAGTCCTCTCGCAACTCGCATGGAGTCTGGCCTTTCCTTAGGCCACATGAGCGAGTCCCCGAGGACCCATGGTAACTCGAGAGGAACCTGGTGCAACTCGAGAAAAACCAGGAGGTTCTCCCCTCCTGGCGAGATGAGGCCTTTCTCTAGCGGCGTCTTGAAGGAAATCACACCTTCACATTTGAACCTAGAAAGGGTCCATCACACCCTTACTACAACTCAAGAAGTTCCCCAACATAGCCGTCTCCACTCGAGAGGAACAGCGAGGGTCCTGCCACAACTCAATTGGAGCCATTTTCCCACTCCTCAGCTCCAGAAAAGTGTTCCTTTTCCTGTTTCCTTGGCATTCCCGTCGCATCTCAAGAGGAGGCGCTCTCCACATGAAATTCGAGAGAAACTCCAGGGGTTGTGCCACCAAACCAAAAGACGTGCAAATGTTTCAGTTGAATCCAGATGAACCTGGTTTCCCTGCAGTGACTCAAATTTCGTACTGCGTATCGAATCACACCACGGTGGCACGTGTGACAGCCCTGTGGGAAAGCCTCGTGGGAAAGCCTCTGATCCCAGTGTCACTAGATGGGAAGCGTCACGCTGCTACTACAGCTTGGGAGGAAAGTGGACATACATGTCTCCACTCGAGACGAGGCCTGACTCCCCTGTGGAGACTCCATAGGTACTCCCAGAACCCTGTTTGAACTGGAGAGGAAACTTCAGTTTGCGGCCTACGCTCCAGACAAGGACTTAAGATGCCGCACCGGCTGGAGAGGAATCCCAAGTGCCCCTCGAAACTCCAATGGACACTGGCCTTTCCTGAGGCCTCCTGAGCAGGTCCCAGTAGTCCCCATCATAACTAGAGAGGAAACTGCCGCAACTCAAGAAAAAGCAGTAAGTTCTTCCCTCCAGGTGAGATGAGGCCATTTTCCGCTGCGGTGTCTCAACCGAAATCACATCTTCCCTCTTGAACCTCGAAAGCATCCTTAACACCCTTGCTGCACGTCAAGATGTTCTCCAACATATCCGTCTCCACTCGAGCGGAACAACGAGGGTCCCTCCACAACTCAAGAGGAGCCCCGTTTCCCTATCCTCAATGCAAGATGAAGTTTTCTTTCCCTGCTTCAGCGAGACATGATTCCTGGTGTTCCTTTCACATCTCAAGTGGAGGCGATCTCTACAGGAAAGTCGATAGGAACCCCAGGGGTCGTGCCACCATTCCAAAAGACCACCAAATGACTCATTGCACTCCAGCTGAAGCTGATTTCTATGCAGTGCCTCCACTGTTACCCTGTTTATCGACTCACACCACGGTGGAACGTGTGAGAGCCCTGTGGGAAAGCCTCGTGGCAAAGCCTCAGATCACTGGGTCAACTCGATGGTAAGCCTCACATTGCTACTACAGCTCTGGAGGAAAGCGGACTAGCATGTCTCCACACGAAACAAGACCTGACTCCCCTGTGGAAACTCCAGAGGAACCCCAAGAACCATGGCAGCACTGGAGAGGAAACCTCAGGTTGCGGCCTCCGCTCCTGACAAGGACTTAGGACACAGCACCGAATGGAGAGGAATCCCAAGAGTTCCCTCGCAACTCAGAGAGACACTGGCCTTTCCTGAGGCCTCATGAGTGGGTCCCTGTGGTCACCGTCATAACTCGAGAGGAGCCTGCCGCAACTCGAGAAAAACCAGGAGGTTCTCCCCTCCAGGCGAGATGAGGCCCTTTTCCGCTGCGGTGTCTCGACGGAAGTCACACCTTCCCTCTTGAATCTCGAAAGCATCCTTCACACACTTGCTGCAAGACAAGTTCTCCAACATATCCGTCTCCACGTGAGCGTAACAACGAGGGTCCCTCCACAACTCAAGAGGAGCCCTGTTTCCCTCTCTCCAATGCGAGATGAGGTTTTCTTTCCCTGCTTCAGTGAGATATGATTCCTGGTGTTCCTTTCGCATCTCAAGTGGAGGCGTTCTCTACAGGACTGTCGAGAGGAAATCCAGGGATCGTGCCACCACTCCAAAAGACCACCAAATGACTCATTCCTCTCCAGCTGAAGCTGATTTCCCTGCACTGCCTCGAGTGTCACCCAGAGTGTCGACTCACACCATGGTGGCCCATGTGACAGCCCTGTGGGAAATCCTCGAGGGAAAGGCACAGATCCCTGTGTCAATTCAACGGGAAGCCTGACACTGCTGCTAGAGCTAGGGAGGAAAGCGGACGTGCATGTCTCCACTCAAGACATGGCCTGACCCCTCTCTGGAAAAATCAGCGGAACCCCAAGTTCTTTGTCAGAACAGGAGAGGAAATCTCAGGTTTGGGCCTCAGTCCAAATGAGGACTTAGGACCCAGCACCTACTGGAGAAGAATCTTGAGAATCCTCTTGCAACTCGCATAGAGACTGGCCTTTCCTGAGGCCACACCAGCGGGTTCCTGAGGCCCCGTTATAACTCAAGAGGAACCTGCCGCAACTCGAGAAAAACCAGGAGGTTCTCCCCTCCAGGCGAGATGAGGCCCTTTTCCGCTGCGGTGTCTCGACGGAAGTCACACCTTCCCTCTTGAATCTCGAAAGCATCCTTCACACACTTGCTGCAAGACAAGTTCTCCAACATATCCGTCTCCACGTGAGCGTAACAACGAGGGTCCCTCCACAACTCAAGAGGAGCCCTGTTTCCCTCTCTCCAATGCGAGATGAGGTTTTCTTTCCCTGCTTCAGTGAGATATGATTCCTGGTGTTCCTTTCGCATCTCAAGTGGAGGCGTTCTCTACAGGACTGTCGAGAGGAAATCCAGGGATCGTGCCACCACTCCAAAAGACCACCAAATGACTCATTCCTCTCCAGCTGAAGCTGATTTCCCTGCACTGCCTCGAGTGTCACCCAGAGTGTCGACTCACACCATGGTGGCCCATGTGACAGCCCTGTGGGAAATCCTCGAGGGAAAGGCACAGATCCCTGTGTCAATTCAACGGGAAGCCTGACACTGCTGCTAGAGCTAGGGAGGAAAGCGGACGTGCATGTCTCCACTCAAGACATGGCCTGACCCCTCTCTGGAAAAATCAGCGGAACCCCAAGTTCTTTGTCAGAACAGGAGAGGAAATCTCAGGTTTGGGCCTCAGTCCAAATGAGGACTTAGGACCCAGCACCTACTGGAGAAGAATCTTGAGAATCCTCTTGCAACTCGCATAGAGACTGGCCTTTCCTGAGGCCACACCAGCGGGTTCCTGAGGCCCCGTTATAACTCAAGAGGAACCTGCCGCAACTCGAGAAAAACCAGGAGGTTCTCCCCTCCAGGCAAGATGAGGCCCTTTTCCGATGCAGCGTCTTGAAGGAAATGACACCTTCACATTTGAACCTAGAAAGTGTTCATCACACCCTAGCGGCAACTGAAGAATTTCCCGACATAGCTGTCTCCACTCGAGAGGAACAGCGAGGGTCCCGCCACAACTCAATTGGAGCCCTTTTCCCACTCCTCAGCTCAAGATAAGGGTTCCTTTCCCTGTTTCCTAGGGAAAGGTTTCCCAGGATTCTGGTCACATCTCAAGAAGAGGCGCTCTCCATATGAAACTCGAGAGGAACTCCAGGGGTCGAGCCCCCAAACCAAAAAATGCAGAAATGTCTCAATTGAATCCAGATCAACCTGGTTTCCCTGCAGTGCCTCAAATATCATCCCGTGTATTGACTCACACCATGGTGGCTCGTGTGACAGCCCTGGGGGAAAGCCTCGAGGAAAAGCCGCAGATCCCTATTTCAACTCGATGGGAAGCCTCACACTGCTACTACAGCTCTGGAGGAAAGCGGACTAGCATGTCACCACACGAGACAAGGCCTGACTCCTCTGTGGAGACTCCAGAGGAACCGCAAGAACCATGTCAGCACTGGAGAGGAAACCTCAGGTTGCGGCCTCCTCTCCTGAGAACTACTTACAACGCAGCACCGAACGGAGAGGAATCCCAAGAGTCCCCTCACACTCGGAGAGACACTAGCCTTTCCGTAGGTCTCATGAGTGGGTGCCTGAGGTCTCCATCATAACTCGAGAGGAATCTGCCGTAACTCGAGAAAAACCAAGAGGTTCTTCAGTCCAGGAGAGATGAGGCCCTTTTCACTGCAGTGTCTTGGCAGAAATCACACCTTCCCTCTTGAACCTCAAAAGTGTCCTTCAAACCCTTGCTGAAAGTCAAGAAGTTCTCCGACATATTCGTCTCCACTTGAGCAGAACAAAGAGGGTCCCTCCACAACTCAGGAGGAGCCCTGTATCCCTTTCCTCAATGCGAGATGAGGTTTTCTTTCCCTGCTTTGGTGAGACTTGATTCCTGGTGTTCCCTTCCCATCTCAAGTGGAGGCGTTCTCTACCGGAAAGTCGAGAGGAACTCCAGGGGTTGTGCCAACATTCCAGAAGACCAACAAATGACGCATCCCACTCCAGCTGAAGATCATTTCTCTGCACTGCCTCGAATGTCAGAGTATCGACTCAAACCATGGTGGCTCCTGTGACAACCCTGTGGGAAAGCCTTGAGGGAAAGGCACAGATCCCTGTGTCAAGTCGACGGGAAGCCTGACTCTGCTGCTACAGCTGGGGATGGAAGCGGACATGAATGCCTCCATGTGAGAAATGGCCTGAATCCCCTTTGGAAAAATCAGTGGAACCCCAAGATCTTTATCAGTACAGGACAGGAAATCTCAGGATCTGGTCTCAGCTCCAGATGAGGACTTAAGACCCGGCATCTAACGGAGAAGAATCTTGAGAATCCTCTCGCAACTCGCATGGAGACTGGCCTTTCCTGAGGCCACACGAGCGGGTCCCAGGGCCCCGCTGTAACTCGAGAGGAACCTGCCGCAACTCGAGAAAAACCAGGAGGTTCTCCGCTCCAGGTGAGATGAGGCCCTTTTCCGCTGCGGCGTCTTGAAAGAAATCACACCTTCCCTCTTNAGCGGGTCCCAGGGCCCCGCTGTAACTCGAGAGGAACCTGCCGCAACTCGAGAAAAACCAGGAGGTTCTCCGCTCCAGGTGAGATGAGGCCCTTTTCCGCTGCGGCGTCTTGAAAGAAATCACACCTTCCCTCTTGAACCTCGAAAGCGTCCTTCACACCCTTGCTGCAAGTCAACAAGTTCCCCAACACCCATCTCCACTCGAGAGGAACAGCGAGGGTCCCGTCACAACTCAATTGGAGCCCCTTTCCCCCTCCTCAGCTCCAGAAAAGTGTTTCCTTCCATGTTTCCTTGGGAAAGGTTTCACAGGATTCCCAACGCATCTCAAGAGGAGGCGCTCTCCACATGAAATTCGAGAGGAACTCCAGGGTTCGTGCTACCAAACCAAAAGATGCACAAATGTCTCAGTTGAATCCAGATGAAACTGGTTTCCCTGCAGTGCCTCAATGTCATCCCGTGTCTCGACTCACACCACGGTGGCACGTGTGAGAGCCCTGTGAGAAAAACGCGTGGGAAAGCTTCAGATAGCAGTGTCAACTCGATGGGAAGACTCACACTGCTACTACAGCGGTGGAGGAAAGCGGACATGCATGTCTCCACTCGAGACGAGGCCTGACTCCCCTTTGGAGACTCCAGAGAAACCCCAAGGACCCAGTCTGCACTGGTGATGAAACTTCAGCTGGTGGCCTATGCTCCAGACAATGACTTAATTTGTGGAGCCGACTGAAGAGGAATCCCGAGAGGACCCTCGCAACTTGCATGGACACTGGCCTTTCCTGTGGCCTCCAGAGTTGGTCCCTGAGATCCCTGTTGTAACTCGAGAGGAACCTGCCGCAACTCGAGAAAAACCAGGAGGTTCTTTCCTCCAGGCGAGATGAGGCCCTTTTCCGCTGCAAGGTCTTGAGGGAAATCACACATTCCCTCTTGAACCTCGAAAGCATCCTTCAAACGCTTGCTGCAAGTCAAGAAGTTCCCCGACATATCTGTCTCCATTCGAGTAGAAAAACGAAGGTCCCTCCTCAACTCAAGAGGATCCACGTTCCCCCCTCTTCAGTGTGAGACGAGGATTCCTTTCCCTGATTCGTTGAGAAATGATTCCTGCCTTCCCATTGCATCTCAAGAGGAGGCGCTCTCCACAGGAATCTCGAGAGGAGCTCCAGGGGTCAGGCCACAAAACCAAAAGACGTGCAAAAGTCTCAGTCGAATCCAGATGAACGTGATTTCCCTGCAGTGCCTCGAATGTCACCCCGTGTGTCGACTCACACCACGGTGGCACGTGTGACAGCCCTGTGTGAAGGCTTCGTGGGAAAGTCAGATCCCTGTGTCACCTCGATGGGAAGCTGCACACTGCTACTACAGCTTGGGAGGAAAGCGGACTAGCATGTCTCCACACAAGACAAGGCCTGACTCCCCTGTGGAGACTCCAGAGGAACCTCAAAAACCATGTTAGCACTGGAGAGGAAATCTCAGTTTTCAGCCTCCTCTCCTGACAAGGACTTAGGATGCAGCAACGAATGGAGGGGATTCCCAAGAGTCCCCTCGCTACTTGGAGAGACAGTGGCCTTTCCTGAGGCCTCATGAGTGGGTCCCTGAGGACTCCGTCTTAACTCTAGAGGAACCTGCTGCAACTCGAGAAAAACCAGGAGGTTCTCCTCTCCAGGCGAGATGAGGCCCTTTTCTGCTGTGGTGTCTCGACAGAAATAACACCTTCCCTCTTGAACCTCGAAAGCGTCCTTCAAACGCTTGCTGCAAGTCAAGAAGTTCCCTGACATATCTATCTCCACTCGAGAAGAACAACGAGGGTCCCTCCACAAATCAAGAGGAGCCCTGTTTCCCTCTCCTCAATGCGAGATGAGGTTTTCTTTCCCTGCGTCAGTGAGACATGATTCCTGGTGTTCCCTTCGCACTCAAGTGGAGGCCTTCTCTACAGGAAAGTCGAGAGGAACTCCAGGGTTCGTTCCACCAATCCAAAAGACCACCAAATGACTCATTCCATTCCAGCTGAAGGTGATTTCCGTGCACTGCCTCGAATGTTACCCAGAGTATCGACTCACACCATGGTGGCCCCTGTGACAACCCTGTGGGAAAGCCTTGAGGGAAAGGCCCAGATCCCTGTGTCAACTCGACAGGAAGCCTGACACTGCTGCTACAGCTGGAGAGGAAAGTGGACGTGTATGTCTCCACACGAGATNCGAATGTTACCCAGAGTATCGACTCACACCATGGTGGCCCCTGTGACAACCCTGTGGGAAAGCCTTGAGGGAAAGGCCCAGATCCCTGTGTCAACTCGACAGGAAGCCTGACACTGCTGCTACAGCTGGAGAGGAAAGTGGACGTGTATGTCTCCACACGAGATATGGCCTGACTCACCTCTGGAAAGATCAGCAGAACCCCAAGTTCTTTGTCAGCACAGCAGAGGCAATCTCAGGTTCTGGCCTAGGCTCCATACGAGGACTTAGGACCCGACACCTACTGGAGAGGAATCTTGAGAGTCCTTTCCCAACTCACATGGAGACTGGCCTTTCCTGAGGCCACTCGAGCGTGTCCCTGAGGCCGCACTCTAACTCGAGAGGTACTTGCCGCAATTCGAGAAAAACCAGGAGGTTCTCCCCTCCAGGCGAGATGAGGCCTTTTTCCGCTGCGGGGACTCGAGGGAAATCACACCCTCCCTCTTGAACCTCAAAAGCGTCCTTCACACGCTTGCTGGAAATCAAGAAGTTCCCCGAAGTATCTCTCTCCACTCGAGCAGAACAAGGAGGGTCCCTCAACAACTCAACAGGAGCCCCGTTCCCCCTTCCTCAGTGGGAGACGAGGGTTCCTTTCCCTGCTTCATCGAGAAATGATTCCTGGCCTTCCCGTCACATCTCAAGAGGAGGCACTCTCCACAGGAAAATCGAGAGAAAATCCAGGGGTCGTGCCACCAAACAAAAAGACACGCAAAAGTCTCTCTAATCCAGATGAATGTGATTTCTCTTCAGTGTCGCAAATATCACCCCCTGTATCGACTCACACCAAGGTGGCACTTGTGACAGCCCTGTGGGAAAGCCTCGTGGGAAAGCCTCAGATCCCTGTGTCAACTCAGTGGGAAGCCTCACACAGTTACTACAGCTCTGGAGGAAAGTGGACTAGCATGTCCCCACACGAGACAAGGCCTGACTCCCCTGTGGAGACTCCAAGGAACCCCAAGAACCATGTGAGCATGGGAGATGAAACCTCAGGTTGTGGCCTCCGCTCCTGACAAGGACTTAGGATGAAGCACTGAATGAAGAGGAATCCCAAGAGTCCCCTCGCAACTCGGAGAGACACTGGCCTTTCCTGAGGCCACACGAGTGGGTCCCTGAGTTCTCCGTCGTAACTCGAGAGGAACCTGCTGCAACTCGTGAAAAACCAGGAGGTTCTTCCCTCCAGGAGAGAGGAGGCTTTTTTCCACTTTGCTGTCTCGAGGGAAATCACACCTTCCCTCTTGAACCTCAAAATCGTCCTTCACACCCTTGCTGCAAGTCAAGAAGTTCTCCGACATATCCATCTCCACTCGAGCGGAAAAACGAGGGTCCCTCAAAAACTCAAGAGGAGCCCCGTTTCCCTCTCCTCAATGCAAGATGAGGTTTTCTTCTCCTGCTTCAGCGAGAAATGATTCCTGGTGTTCCCTTCACATCTTAAGTGGAGGCCTTCTCTACAGGAAAGTCGAGAGGAACTCCAGGGGTTGTGCCACCATTACAAAAGACCACCAAATGACTCATTCCACTCCAGCTGAAGCTGATTTCCCTGCACTGCTTTGAATGTCTCCCAGAGTATCGACTCACACCATGGTGGCCCTTTGTCAGCCTTGTGGGATAGCCTTGAGGGAAAGGAACAGATCCCTGTGTCAACTCAATGGGAAGCCTGACACTGCTTCTACAGCTGGGGAGGAAAATGGACGTGCATGTCTCCACTGTAGACATGGCTTGACTCCCCTTTGGAAAAATCAGTGAAATCCCAAGTTCTTTGTCAGCAGAGGAGAGGAAATCTCACGTTCTGGCCTCTGGCCAGACGAGGACTTAGGACGCGACACCTACTGGAGAAGAATCTTGAGAGTCTTCTCGCAACTCGCATGGAGACTGGCCTTTCCTGAGGCCACACGAGCGGGTCCCTGAGGCCCCATTGTAACTCTAGAGGAACCTGCCACAACTCGAGAAAAACCAGGAGGTTCTCCCCTCCAGGCGAGATGAGGCCCTTTTCCAGTGTGGTGTCTCGATGGAAATTACACCTTCCCTCTTGAACCACCAAATTACTCTGAGAAATAGCAGAAGGTTCTCCCCTCCAGGCGAGAGTAGGCCCTTTTCCACTGCGGTGTCTTGAATGAAATCACACCTTCACATTTGAACCTAGAAAGGGTCCATCACACCCTTGCTGCAACTCAAGAAGTTCCCCGACATAGCCGTCTCCACTCGAGTGGAACAGCAAGGGTCCCGCCACAACTTAACTGGAGCCCTGTTCCCCCTCCTCAGCTCAAGATAAGGTTTCATTTCCCTGTTTCCTTGGGAAAAGTTTCCAAGGATTCCCATCGCATCTCAAGAGGAGGTGCTCTCCACATGAAACTCGAGAGGAACTCCAGGGGTAGTGCCACCAAACCAAAAGACACGCAAATGCCTCAGTTGAATCCAGATGAACCTGGTTTCCCTGCAGCCTCAAATGTCATCCCGTGTATCGACTCACACCATGGTGGCACGTGTGACAACCTTGTGGGAAAGCTTCGTGGGAAAGCCTCTGATCCCTGTGTCAACTAGTTGGGAAGCCTCACACTCCTACTACAGCTCACGAGGAAAGCGTACATGGATGTCTCCACTCGAGACGAGGCCTGACTCCCCTGTGGAGACTCCAGAGGAACCCCAAGATCCCTGTCTGCACTGGAGACGAAAGTTCAGGTTGCGGCCTACGCTCCAGACAAGGACTTAAGATCCGGCACCAACTAGAGAGGTATCCCGAGTGGCCTCTCACAACTCACATGGACACTGGCCTTTCTGGAGGCCTCTTGAGTGGGTTCCTGAGGTCCCCGTTCTAACTAGTTAGGAACCTGCTGCAATTCGAGATAAACCAGGAGATTCTCTGCTCCAGGCAAGATGAGGCCATTTTCCGCTGCAGGGTCTGTAGGAAAATCACACCTTCCCTCTTGAACCTCGAAAGCATCCTTCAAACGCTTGCTGCAAGTCAAGAGTTCCCCGACATATCCGTCTCCACTCAAGCAGAACAAAATGGGTCCCTCCACAACTCAAGAGGATCCCCGTTTCTCCCTCCTCATTGTGAGAGGAGGGTTCCTTTCCCTGCTTCGTAGAGAAATGATTCCTGGCCTTCCTGTAGTATCTCAAGAGGAGGTGTTTTCCACAGGAAACTCGAGTGGAATTCAAGTGGTTGTGCCACCATACCAAAAGACACACAAAACTCTCAGTCGAATCCTGATGAACGTGATTTCCCTGCAGTGTCTCGAATGTAACCCCATGTATCAACTCACACCACGGTGGCACGTGTGAGAGCCCTGTGGGAAAGCCTCATAGGAAAGCCTCAGATCCCTGTGTTAACTCGAAGGGAAGCCTCACACTGCTACTACAGCTCTTGAAGAAAGCGGACTAGCATGTCTCCACACGAGACAAGGCCTGACAACCCTGTGGAGACTCCAGAGGAACCCCAAGAACTATGTCATCACTGCAGATGAAACATCAGGTGGCGGCCTCCGCTCCTGACAAGGACTTCGGATGCAGCACCGAATGGAGAGGAATCCCGAGAGGAATCCCAAGAGTCCCCTCGCAGCTTAGAGAGACACTGGCTTTTCCTAAGGCCTCATGAGTAGGTCCCTGAGGTCTCTGTCGTAACTCGAGAGGAACCTGCCACAACTCGAGAAGAACCAGGAGGTTCTCCCCTCCAGGCGAGATGAGGCCTTTTTCCGCTGCAGGGTCTCGAGGGAAATCACACCTTCCCTCTTGAACCTCAAAAGCGTCCTACAAAAGCTTGCTGCAAGTCAAGAAGTTCCCCAACATATCCGTCTCCACTCGAGCAGCACAACGAGTGTCCCTCCACAACTCNTCCAGGCGAGATGAGGCCTTTTTCCGCTGCAGGGTCTCGAGGGAAATCACACCTTCCCTCTTGAACCTCAAAAGCGTCCTACAAAAGCTTGCTGCAAGTCAAGAAGTTCCCCAACATATCCGTCTCCACTCGAGCAGCACAACGAGTGTCCCTCCACAACTCAAGAGGAGCCCCGTTTCCACCTCCTCAGTGTGAGACGAGGGTTCCTTTCCCTGCTTCGTTGAGAAATGATTCCTGTCCTTCCCATCGCATCTCAAGAGGAGGCGCTCTCCACAAGAAACTCGAGAGGAACTCCAGGGGTCGTTACACCAAACCAAAATATGCACAAAAGACTCAGTCGAATCCAGATGAACATGATTTCTCTGCAGTGCCTCGAATGTCTCCTTGTGTATTGAATCACACCATGGTGGTATGTGTGACAGCTCTGTGGGAAAGCCTAGTGGGAAAACCTCAGATTCCTGTGTCAAATCGATGGGAAGCCTCACACTGCTACTACAGCTCTGGAGGAAAGCGGACTGGCATGTCTCCACAAGAGACAAGGCCTGACTCCCTGTGGAGACTCCAGAGGAACCCCAAGAACACTGTCTGCACTGAAGAGGAAAATTCAGGTTGTGGCTTACGCTCCAGACAAAGACTGAAAGTGCTTAACCGACTGGAGAGGAATCCGGAGAGACCCCTTGCAACTCGCATGGACAGTGGCCTTTCCTGAAGGCCTCCTGAGTGGGTCCCTGAGGTCCCCGTCGTAACTCGAAAGGAACCTGCTGCAATTCGAGAAAAACCAAGAGGTTCTCCCCTCCAGGCGAAATGAGGCCCTTTTCTGCTGCGGTGTCTTGACGGAAATCAATCATTCCCTCTTGAATTCGAAGCGTCCTTCACACCTTTGCTACAAGTCAAGAAGTTCTCTGACATATCCATCTCCACTCGAGAGGAACAATGACGTTCCCTCCAAAACTCAAGAGGAGCTCCGTTTCCCTCTCCTCAATGCGAGATGAGGTTTTCTTTCCCTGCTTTGGCGAGACATGAATCTTGGTTTTCTTTTCGCATCACAGGTGGAGGCATTCTCTACAGGAAAGCCGAGATGAAATCCAGGGGTCGTGCAACCATTCCAAAAGACCACCAAATGACTCATTCCGATCCAGCTGAAGCTGATTTCCCTACATTGCCTCGAATGTCATCCAGAGTATTCACTCACACCATGGTGGCCCCTGTGATAGCCCTGTGGGAGCGCCTTGAGGGAAAGGCACAGATCCCTGTGTCAACTTGACGGAAAGCCTGACTCTGCTGCTACAGCTGTGGAGGAAAGCAGAAGTGCAAGTCTCCACTTGAGACATGGCCTGACACCTCTTTGGAAAATTCAGCGGAACCTCAAGATTAGTCAGCACAGGAGAGGAAATATCAGGTTCTTGCATCGGCTAAACACGTGGACTTAGGACCCGGCACCTACTGGAGAAGAATCTTGAGAGTCCTTTCACAACTCGCATGGAGACTGGCCTTTCCTGAGGCCAAACGAGCGGGTCCCTGAGGCCCCATTGTACCTCAAGAGGAACCTGCCACAACTCGAGAAAAACCAGGAGGGTCGCCCCTCCAGGCGAGATGAGGCCCTTTTCCGCTGCAGCATCTTGAAGGAAATCACACCTTAACATTTGAACGTAGAAAGGGTCCATCACACCCTTGCTGCAACTCAAGAAGTTCCCCGACACAGCCGTCTCCACTCAAGAGGAACAGTAAGGGTCCCGCCACAACTCAATTGGAGCCCCTTTCCCCCTCCTCAGCTCAAGATAAGGGTTCCTTTCCCTGTTTCCTTGGGAAAGGTTTCCCAGCATTTCCGTCGCATCTCAAGTGGAGGCGCTATCCACATGAAACTCTAGAGGAACTCCAGGGATCGTTCCACCAAACCAAAAGACACGCAACTGTCTCAGTTGAATCCAGACGAACCTGGTTTCCCTGCAGTGCCTCAGATGTCATCCCGTGTATCGACTCACACCACGGTGGCACGTGTGACAGCCCTGTGGGAAAGCCTCGTTGGAAAGCCTTAGATCCCAGTGTCAACTCGATGGGAAGCCTCACACAGCTACTACAGCTTGGGAGGAAAGTGCACATGCATGTCTCCACTGGAGACGAGGCCTGACTCCCCTTTAGAGTCTCCAGAGGAACCCCAAGTACCCTGTCTGCACTGGAGAGGAAACTTCAGGTTGTGGCCTATGCTCCAGACAAGGACTTAAGATGCGGCACCTACTGGAGAGGAATCCTGAGAGGCCCCTCGCAACTCGCATGGACACTGGCCTTTCCTGAGGCCTCCTAACCGGGTCCCTGAGGTCCCCATCATAGCTCGAGAGGAACCTGCCGCAACTCGAGAAAAACCAGGAGGTTCTCACCTGCAGGCAAGATGCAGCCCTTTTCCGCTGCAAGGTCTCCAGGGAAATCACACCTTCCATCTTGAACTTTGAAAGCGTCTTTCGAACGCTTGTTGCAGTTCAAGAAGTTCCCAGACATACCTGTCTCCACTCGAGTAGAACAACGAAGGTTCCTCCAGAACTCAAGAGGATCCCTGTTCCTCCCGCCTCAGTGTGAGATGAGGTTTCCATTCCCTGCTTCGTTAAGAAATGATTCTTGGCCTTCCCGTTGCATCTCAAGAGCAGGCGCTCTCCACAGGAAACTCGAGAGGAACTCCAGTTATCGGGCCACCAAACCAAAAGACGCGCAAGTCTCAGTCGAATCCAGATGAACGTGATTACTCTGAAGTGCCTCGAATGTCACCCCTTTTATCAACTCATGCAGCGGTGGCACGTGTGAGAGCCCTGTGGGAAAGCCTCATTAGGAAAGCCTCAGATCCCTGTGTCAACTTGATGGGAAGCCTCAGACAGCTACTACAGATCAGGAGGATAGCGGACTAGCATGTCTCCCCATGAGACAAGGCTTGACTCCCCTGGGGAGACTCCAGACGACCCCAACAACCATTTCAGCACTGGAAAGGAAACCTCAGGTTGCAGCCTCCTCTCCTGAAAAGGACTTAGGACGCAGCACCGAATGGAGAGGAGTCCCAAGATTCCCCTCGCAACTCGGAGTGACAGTGGCCTTTCCTGTCGCCTCATGAGTGGTTCCCTGAGGTCTCTGTCTAAACTCGAGAGGAACCTGCTGCACTTCGAGAAAAACCAGGAAGTTCTCCCCTCCAGGTGACATGAGATCCTTTTCTGCTGCAGCATCTTAAAGGAAATCACACCTTCACATTTGAACCCAGAAAGGGTCCATCACACCCTTGCTGTAACTCAAGAAGTTCCCCGACATAACTGTCTCCACTCTACAGGAACAGCGAGGGTCCCACCAAAACTCAGTTGGAGCCGCTTTCCCCCTCCTCAATTCCAGAAAAGCGTTCCTTTCCCTGTTTCCTTGGGAAAGGTTTCCCAGGGTTCCCGTCGCAGCTCAAGAGGAGGTGCTCTCCACATGAAACTCGAGAGGAACTCCAGGGGTCGTGCCACCAAACCAAAAGTCGCGCAAATATCTCCTTTGAATCCAGATGAACCTGGTTTCCCTGCAGTGCCTAAAATGTCATCCCGTGTATCTACTCACACCACGGTGGCACGTGTGACAGTCCTGTGGGAAAGCCTCGTGGGAAAGACGCAGATCCAAGTGTCAATTCAATGGGAAGCCTCACACAGCTACTACAGCTCGGGAGGAAAGCACACTAGCATGTCTCCACACGAGACAAGGCCTGACTCCCCTGTGGAGACTCCAGAGGAACCCCAAGAACCATGTCAACACTGAAGAGGAAGCCTCAGGTCTTGGCCTCCGCTCATGACAAGGACTTAGGATGCAGCACCGAATGGAGAGGAACCCCAAGAGTCCCCTCGCAACTTGGAGAGACACTGGCCTTTCCTGAGGCCTCATGAGTGGGTCCCTGAAGTCTCCGTCATAACTTGAGAGGTACCTGCCGCAACTCGAGAAAAACCTGGAGGTTCTCCCCTCCAGGCGAGATGAGGCCCTTTTCTGCTGCGGTGTCTCGACGGAAATCACACCTTCCCTCTTGAACCTCAAAAGCGTCCTTCACACCCTTGCTGCAAGTCAAGAAGTTTTCTGATATATCCGTCTCCACTAGAGCAGAACAACGAGGGTCCCTCCACAACTCAAGAGGAGTCCCGTTTCCCTCGCCTCAATGTGAGATGAGGTTTTCTTTCCCTGCTTTGGCGAGAAATGAGTCCTGGTGTTCCCTTCGCATCTCAAGTGGAGGCCTTCTCTACAGGAAAGTCGAGAGAAACTCCAGGGGTCGTGCAACCATTCCAAAAGACCACCAAATGACTCATTCCGCTCCAGCTGAAGCTGATTTCCCTGCACTGCCTCGAATGTCACCCAGAGTATCGACACACTCCATGTGGGCCCCGGTGACAGCCCAGTGTGAAAGCCTTGAGGGAAAGGCCCAGATCCCTGTGTCAACTCGACGGAAAGCCTGACACTGCAGCTACAGCTGGGGAGGAAAATGGAGGTGCATGTCTACACTCGAGACTTGACCTGACTCCCCTTTGGAAAAATCAGTGAAACCCCAAGATCTTTGTCAGCACAGGAGAGGAAATCTCAGGTTCTGGCCTCGGCTCCAGACGAGAACTTAGGAACCCGCACCTACTGGAGAAGGATCTTGAGAGTCCTCTCGCAACTCGCATGGAGACTGGCCTTTCCTGAGGCCACACGAGCGGGTCCCTGAGGCCCCGTTTTAACTCGAGAGGAACCTGCCACAACTCGAGAAAAACAAGGAGGTTCTCCCCTCCAGGAAGATGAGGCCCTTTTCCACTGTGGCATCTTGAAGCAAATCACACCTTCACATTTGAACCCAGAAAGGGTCCATCACACCCTTGCTGCAAATCAAGAAGTTCCCTGACATAGCCGTCTCCACTCGAGAGGAAAATCGAGGGTGCCACCACAACTCAAATGGAGCCCCTTTCCCCCTCCTCAGCTCCAGAAAATAGTTCCTTTCCCTGTTTCCTTGAGAAAGGTTTCCCAGGATTCCCGTCGCATTTCAAGAGGAGGCGCTCTCCACATGAAACTCGAGAGGATCTCCAGTGGTCGTGCCGCCAAACCAAAAGATGCGTAAATGTCTGAGTTGAATCCAAATAAACCTGGTTACCCTGCAGTACCTCAAAAGTCATCCCGTGTATCAACTGACACAACGGTGACACGTGGGACAGCCCTGTGGGAAAGCCACGTGGGAAAGCCTCAGATCCAAGTGTCAACTCGACGGGAAGCCTCACACTGCTACTACAGCTCGGGAGGAAAACGGACTTGCCTGTCTCCACTCGAGACGAGGCCTGACTCCCCTGTGGAGACTCCAGAGGAACCCCAAGAACCCTATCTGCACTGGAGAGGAAATTTCAGGTTGCTGTCTCCGCTCCTGACAAGGACTTAGGATGCAGCACCGAATGGAGAGGAATCCCAATAGTCCCCTCGCAACTTGGAGAGACACTGGCCTTTGCTGAGGCCTCATGAATGGGTCCCTGAGGTCTCTGCTGTAACTCGAGAGGAACCTGCCACAACTCGAGAAAAACCAAGAGGTTCTCCCCTCTAGGCGAGATGAGGCCTTTTCCGCTGCGGTGTCTCGAAGGAAATCACACCTTCCCTCTTGAACCTCAAAAGCGTCCTTCACACCCTTGCTGCAAGTCAAGAATTTCTCCGACACATCCGTTTCCCCTCGAGCGGAACAACGAGGGTCCCTCCATAACTCAAGAGGAGCCCCGTTTCCCTCTCCTCAATTCGAGATAAGGTTTTCTTTCCCTGCTTCGGGGAGACATGATTCCTGGTGTTCCCTTCAAATCTCAAGTGGAGGCCTTCTCTACAGGAAAGTCGAGAGCGGTCGTGCCACCATTACAAAAGACCACCAAATGACTCATTCCACTCCAGCTGAAGCTGATTAGCCTGCACTGCCTCGAATGTCACCCAGAGTATCGACACACACCATGGGGGCCCCTGGGGCAGCCCTGTGGGAAAGCCTTGAGGGAAAGGCACAGATCCCTGCGTCAACTCGACGGGAAGCCTGACACTGCAGCTACAGCTGGGGAGGAAAACGGACGTGCATGTCTCCACTCGAGACATGGCCTGACCCCCTTTTGGAAAAATCAGTGGAACGCCAAGATCTTTGTCAGCACAGGAGAAGAAATCTCAGGTTCTTGCCTTGGCTCCAGACGAGGACTTAGGAACTGGCACCTACAGGAGAAGAACTTTGAGAGTCCTTTCGCAGCTCACATGGAGACTGGCCTTTCCTGAGGCCACATGGGCAGGTCCCTGAGGCCCCGTTGTAACTCGATGGGAACCTGACGCAACTCGAGAAAAACAAGGAGATTCTCCCCTCCAGGTGATATGAGGCCCTTTTCTGCTGCGGCATCTTGAAGGAAATCACACCTTCACATATGAACCCAGGTCCATCACACCCTTGCTGCAACTCCAGAAGTTCCCCGACATAGCCATCTCCACTCGAGAGAAACAGCGAGGGTGACACCACANACGAGAACTTAGGAACCCGCACCTACTGGAGAAGGATCTTGAGAGTCCTCTCGCAACTCGCATGGAGACTGGCCTTTCCTGAGGCCACACGAGCGGGTCCCTGAGGCCCCGTTTTAACTCGAGAGGAACCTGCCACAACTCGAGAAAAACAAGGAGGTTCTCCCCTCCAGGAAGATGAGGCCCTTTTCCACTGTGGCATCTTGAAGCAAATCACACCTTCACATTTGAACCCAGAAAGGGTCCATCACACCCTTGCTGCAAATCAAGAAGTTCCCTGACATAGCCGTCTCCACTCGAGAGGAAAATCGAGGGTGCCACCACAACTCAAATGGAGCCCCTTTCCCCCTCCTCAGCTCCAGAAAATAGTTCCTTTCCCTGTTTCCTTGAGAAAGGTTTCCCAGGATTCCCGTCGCATTTCAAGAGGAGGCGCTCTCCACATGAAACTCGAGAGGATCTCCAGTGGTCGTGCCGCCAAACCAAAAGATGCGTAAATGTCTGAGTTGAATCCAAATAAACCTGGTTACCCTGCAGTACCTCAAAAGTCATCCCGTGTATCAACTGACACAACGGTGACACGTGGGACAGCCCTGTGGGAAAGCCACGTGGGAAAGCCTCAGATCCAAGTGTCAACTCGACGGGAAGCCTCACACTGCTACTACAGCTCGGGAGGAAAGCGGACATGCCTGTCTCCACTCGAGACGAGGCCTGACTCCCCTGTGGAGACTCCAGAGGAACCCCAAGAACCCTATCTGCACTGGAGAGGAAATTTCAGGTTGCTGTCTCCGCTCCTGACAAGGACTTAGGATGCAGCACCGAATGGAGAGGAATCCCAATAGTCCCCTCGCAACTTGGAGAGACACTGGCCTTTGCTGAGGCCTCATGAATGGGTCCCTGAGGTCTCTGCTGTAACTCGAGAGGAACCTGCCACAACTCGAGAAAAACCAAGAGGTTCTCCCCTCTAGGCGAGATGAGGCCTTTTCCGCTGCGGTGTCTCGAAGGAAATCACACCTTCCCTCTTGAACCTCAAAAGCGTCCTTCACACCCTTGCTGCAAGTCAAGAATTTCTCCGACACATCCGTTTCCCCTCGAGCGGAACAACGAGGGTCCCTCCATAACTCAAGAGGAGCCCCGTTTCCCTCTCCTCAATTCGAGATAAGGTTTTCTTTCCCTGCTTCGGGGAGACATGATTCCTGGTGTTCCCTTCAAATCTCAAGTGGAGGCCTTCTCTACAGGAAAGTCGAGAGCGGTCGTGCCACCATTACAAAAGACCACCAAATGACTCATTCCACTCCAGCTGAAGCTGATTAGCCTGCACTGCCTCGAATGTCACCCAGAGTATCGACACACACCATGGGGGCCCCTGGGGCAGCCCTGTGGGAAAGCCTTGAGGGAAAGGCACAGATCCCTGCGTCAACTCGACGGGAAGCCTGACACTGCAGCTACAGCTGGGGAGGAAAACGGACGTGCATGTCTCCACTCGAGACATGGCCTGACCCCCTTTTGGAAAAATCAGTGGAACGCCAAGATCTTTGTCAGCACAGGAGAAGAAATCTCAGGTTCTTGCCTTGGCTCCAGACGAGGACTTAGGAACTGGCACCTACAGGAGAAGAACTTTGAGAGTCCTTTCGCAGCTCACATGGAGACTGGCCTTTCCTGAGGCCACATGGGCAGGTCCCTGAGGCCCCGTTGTAACTCGATGGGAACCTGACGCAACTCGAGAAAAACAAGGAGATTCTCCCCTCCAGGTGATATGAGGCCCTTTTCTGCTGCGGCATCTTGAAGGAAATCACACCTTCACATATGAACCCAGGTCCATCACACCCTTGCTGCAACTCCAGAAGTTCCCCGACATAGCCATCTCCACTCGAGAGAAACAGCGAGGGTGACACCACAACTCAACTGGAGCCCCATGGTGGCCCCTGTGACATCCCTGTGGGAAAGCCTTGAGTGAAAGGCCCAGATCCTTATGTCAACTCGACGGGAAGCCTGACTCTGCTGCTACAGCTGGGGATGAAAGCGGACGTGCATGTCTCCACTCGAGACATGGCCTGACTCCACTTTAGAAAAATCAGTGGAACCCCAAGACCTTTGTCAGCACAGGAGAGGAAATCTCAGGTTCTGGCTTCGGCTGCAGATGGAGACTTAGGACCCGGCACCTATTGGAGAAGATTCGTGAGAGTCCTCTCACAGCTCGCATGGACTCTGGCCTTTCCTGAGGCCACACAAGCGGGCTCCTGAGGCCCCGTTATAACTCGAGAGGAACCTGCCACAACTCCCTTGTGGAGACTCCACATGCATGTCTACACTTGAGACGAGGCCTGGCTCCCATGTGGAGACTCAGGGAACTCCAAGAACCATGTCAGCACTGGAGAGGAAACCTCAGGTTGCGGCCTCTGCTCCTGACAAGGACTTAGGACGCAGCACTGAATAGAGAGGTATTCCAAGAGTCCCCTCGCGACTCAGAGAGACACTGGCCTTTCCTGAGGCCTCATGAGTGGGTTCCTGAGGTCTTCATCGTAACTAGAGAGTTACCTGCCACAACTCGAGAAAAACCAGGAGGTTCTCCCCTCCAGGCGAGATGAGGCCCTTTTCTGCTGCAGCGTCTTGAAGGAAATCAGACCGTCACATTTGAAACCAGAAATGGTCCATCACACCATTGCTGCAACTCAAGAAGTTCCCCGACATAGCCGTCTCCACTGGAGAGGAACAGCGAGGGTCCCGCCACAACTCAATTGGAGCCCCTTTTCCCCTCCTCAGCTACAGAAAAGTGTTCCTCTCCCTGTTTCCTTGGGAAAGGATTCCCAGGATTCCCGTTCCATCTCAAGAGGGGGTGCTCTCCACGTGAAACTTGAGAGGAACTCCAGGGGTCGGGCCACCAGTCCAAAAGACTCACAAGGGTCTCAGTTGAATCCAGATGAACCTGGTTTCCCTGCCGTGTCTCACATGTCATCCCGTGTCTCTACTCACACCACGGTGGCACGTGTGACAGCCCTGTGGGAAAGCCTCATGGGAAAGCCTCAGATCCCAGTTTCAACTCGATGGGAAGCCTCACACTGCTACTAAAGCTCTGGAGGAAACCCGACATGGATGTCTCCACTCGAGATGAGGTTTGACTCCCCTGTGGAGACTCCAGAGGAACCCCAAGAACCCTGTCTGCAGTGAAGAGGAAATTTGAGGTTGCGGCCTCCGCTCCTGACAAGGACTTAGGATGCAGGATCGAATGGAGAGGAATCCCAAGAGTCCCCTCGCAACTCGCAGAAACACTGGCCTTTCCTGAGGCCTCAGGAGTAGGTCCCTGAAGTCTCCATTGTAACTCGAGAGGAACCTGCCAAAACTCGAGAAAAACCAGGAGGTTCTCCCCTCCAGGCGAGATGAGGCCCTTTTCCACTGTGGTGTCTCGACGGAAATCAGACCTTCCCTCTTGAACCTAAAAAGCGTCCTTCACACCCTTGCTGAAAGTCAAGAAGTTCTCCAACATATCCTTCTCCAGTCGAGCAGAATAACGAGGGTCCCTCCACAACTAAAGAGAAGCCCCGTTTCCCTCTCCTCAATGCGAGATGAGGTTTTCTTTCCCTGCTTCGGCGAGACATGATTCCTGGTGTTCCTTTCACATCTCAAGTGGAGACCTTCTCTACAGGAAAGTCGAGAGGAACTCCAGGGGTCGTGCAACCATTCCAAAAGACCACCAAATGACTCATTCCACTCCAGCTGTAGCTGAATTCCATGCACTGCCTCGATGTCACCCAGAAAATCGACTCACCCCATGGTGGCTCCTGTGACAGCCCTGTGAGAATGCCTTGAGAGAAAGGCACGGATACCTGTGTCAACTCGATGGGAAGCCTGACTGTGCTGCTATAGCTGGGGAAGAAAGCAGACGTGCATGTCTCTACTGGAAACATGGCCTGACTCCCCTTTGGAAAAATCAGCTGTACCCCAAGATCTTTGTCAGCACAGGAGAGGAAATCTCAGGTTCTGGCCTCGGCTCCAGACGAGGACTTAGGACCCCATACCTACTGAAGAAGAATCTTGACAGTCCTCCCACAACTCGTATGCAGTCTGGCCTTTCCTGAGGCCAAATGAGCGGGTCCCCGAGGCCCCGTTTTAAATGGACAGGAACCTCCTGCAACTCGAGAAAAACGAGGAGGTTCTCCCCTCCAGGCAAGCTGAGGCCCTTTTCCGCTGTGACATCTTGAAGGAAATCACACTTTCACATTTGAATCTAGAAAGGGTCCATCACACACTTGCTGCAACTCAAGAAGTTCCCCGACATAGACGTCTCCACTCGAGAGGAACAGTGAGGGTCCCGCAACAACTCAATTGGAGCCCCTTTTCCCCTCCTCAGCTCCAGAAAAGATTTCCTTTCCCTGTTTCCTTGGGAAAGGTTTCCCAGGATTTCCTTTGAATCTCAAAAGGAGGAACTCTCCACATGATACTCCAGAGGAACTCAAGGGTTTGTGACACCAAACCAAAAGACAGGCAAATGTCTCAGCTGAATCCAGATGAACCTGGTTTCCCTGCAGTGCCTCAAATGTCATCCCGTGTATTGACTCACACCACGGTGGCATGTGTGTCAGCCCTTTGAATAGCCTCGAGGGAAAGCCTCAGATCCCATTTTCAACACGATGGGAAGCCTCACACTGCTACTACAGCTCTGGACGAAAGTGGACATACATGTCTCCAATCGAGATGAGGCCTGACTCCCCTGTGGAGACTCCAGAGGAACCCCAAGAACCCTGTCTGCACTGGAGAAGAAACTTCAGGTTGCGGCGTACGCTCCAGACAAGGATTTAAGTTGTGGCATCAACTGGAGAGGAATCCCGAGAGGACCCTGGCAGCTGGCATGGACACTGGCCTTTCCTGAGGCGTCCTTAGCGGGTCCCTGAGGTCCCCGTCGTAACTCGAGAGGAACCTGCTGCAACTCGAGAAAAACCAGGAGATTCTCCCCTCCAGGCGAGATGAGACCTTTTTTTACTGCAGGGTCTCAAGGGAAATTACACCTTCCCTCTTGAACCTCAAAAGTGTCCTTCAAACGCTTGCTGCAAGTTAACAAGTTCCCCGACATATCTGTCTCCACTTGAGTAGAACAACGAAGGTCCCTCCACAACTCAAGAGGATCCCCGTTCCACCCTCCTCAGTGTCAGACGAGGGTTCCTTTCCCTGCTCCGTCGAGTAATATTTCCTGATCTTCCCATCACATTTCAAGAGGAGGCGCTCTCCACAGGAAACTCGAGAGGAAATCCAGGGGTCGGGATACCAAACCAAAAGACGTACAAAAGTCTCAGTTGAATCCAGATAAACGTGATTTCCCTGCAGTGCCTCAAATATCACCCCGTGTATTGACTCACACCACGGTGGCACGTTTGACAGCCCTGGGGGTAAGCCTCGTGGGAAAGCCTCAGATCCCTGTGTCAACTCGATGGGAAGACTAACACTGCTACTACAGCTCAGCAGAAAAGCAGACTAGCATGTCTCCACACGAGACAAGTCCTGTCTCCCTTGTGGAGACTCCAGAGAAACCCCAAGAATACTGTTGCACTGGAGAGGAAACTTCCGGTTGCGGCCAATGCTCCAGACAAGGACTTAAAATGTGGCACCAGCTTGAAGGAATCCCGAGAGAACCCTAGCCACTAGGATGGACACTGGCCTTTCCTGAGGCCTCCTGAGCGGTTCCCTGAGGTCTCCGTCATAACTCGAGAGGAACATGCCGCAACTTGAGAAAAAACAGAAGGTTCTCCCCTCCAGGCGAGCTGAGGCCCTTTTCTGCTGCGGTGTCTCAAAGGAAATCACACCTTCCCTCTTGAACCTCTAAAGCGTCCTTCACGCCCTTGCTGCAAGTCAACAAGTTCCCAGACATAGCTGTCTCCACTCGAGAGAAACAGCGAGCGTCCCACCACAACTCAATTGGAGCCCCTTTCCCCCTCCTCAGCTCCAGAAAAGATTTCCATTCCCTGTTACCTTGGGAAAGGTTTCCCAGGATTCCCATCGCATGTCAAGAGGAGGCACTCTCCACAGGAAACTCGAGAGGAACTCCAGGGGTCGTGCCACCAAACCAAAAGACGTGCAAATGTCTCAGTTGAATCCAGATGAACCTGGTTTCCCTGCAGTGCCTCAAATGTCATCCCGAGTCTCGACTCACACCACAGTGGCACGTGTGACAGCCCTGTGGGAAAGCCTCGTGGAAAGCCTCAGATCCTTGTGTCAAATTGATGGGAAGCCTCACACTGCTAATACAGCTTGGGAGGAAAGTGGACTAGGATGTCTCCACACGAAATGAGGCCTGGCTCCCCTGTGGAGACTCCAGAGGAACCCCAAGAACCCTGTCTGCACTGGAGAGGAAACTTCAGGTTGCGGCCTACGCTCCAGACAAGGACTTAAGATGCGGCCCCAAATGGAGAGGAATCCCGAGAGGCCCCTCGCAACTCGCATGGACACTTGCCTTTCCTGAGACCTCCTGAGCAGGTCCCTGAGGTCCCCATTGTAACTCGAATGGAAAATGCCACAACTCGAGAAAATCCAGGAGGTTCTCCCCTCCAGGTGAGATGAGGCCCATTTCCGCTGCAGGGTCTCGAGTGAAATCTCACCTTCCCTCTTGAACCTCAAAAGCGTCTTTCAAACTCTTGCTGCAAGTCAAGAAGTTCCCGACATAACTGTCTTGACTCGAGTAGAGCAATGAAGATTTCTCCACAACTCAAGAGAATGCCCGTTCCCCCCTCCTCAGTGTGAGACGAGGGTTCATTTCCCTGCTTTGTCGCGAAATGATTCCTGGCCTTCCGGTTGCATCTCAAGAGGCGGCAATCTCCATAGGAAATTTGAGAGGAACTCCAGGGGTCGGGCCACCATTCCAAAAGTCGCAGTCGAATCCAGAAGAACGTGATTTCCCTGTAGTGCCTCCAATGTCACCCCATGTATCGAATCACACCACAGTGGCACGTGTGACAGCCCTGTGGGAAAGCCTCGTGGGAAAGCCTCAGATCCCTGTGTCAACTCGATGGGAAGCCTCACACTGCTACTACAACTCAGGAGGAAAGCGGACTAGCATGTCTCCACATGAGACAAGGCCTGACTCCCCTGTGGAGACTTCAGAGGAAACCCAAGAAACATGTCAGCACTGGAGAGGAAACCTCAAATTGCAGCCTCCACTCCTGACAAGGACTTAGGATGCAGCACCGAATGGAGAGGAATCCCACGAGTCCCCTCGAAACTCCGAGAAACACTGGCCTTTGCTGAGTCCTCATGAGTGGGTCCCTGAGTTCTCCATCATAAGTCGAGAGGAACCTGCCGCAACTCGAGAAAAACCAGGAGGTTCTCCCCTCCAGGCGAGATGAAGCCCTTTTCCGCTGAGGTGTCTTGACTGAAATCACACCTTCCTTCTTCAACCTGGAAAGCGTCCTTCACACCCTTGCTGCAAGTCAAGAAGTTCTCCAACATATCCGTCTCCACTGGAGCGGAACAACGAGGGTTCCTCCGTAACTCAGGAGGAGCCCCGTTTCCCTCTCCTCAATGTGAGATAAAGTTTTCTTTCCCTGCTTTGGGGAGACATGAATCCTGGTGTTCCCTTCGCAACTCAAGTGGAGGCTGTCTCTACAGGAAAGTCGAGAGGAACTCCAGGGGTCTTGCAACCATCCCAAAGACCACCAAATGACTCATTCCACTTCAGCTGAAGCTGACTAGCCTGCACTGCCTCGAATGTCACCCAGAGTATCGACACACTCCATGTGGGCCCCGGTGACAGCCCAGTGTGAAAGCCTTGAGGGAAAGGCCCAGATCCCTGTGTCAACTCGACGGAAAGCCTGACACTGCAGCTACAGCTGGGGAGGAAAATGGAGGTGCATGTCTACACTCGAGACTTGACCTGACTCCCCTTTGGAAAAATCAGTGAAACCCCAAGATCTTTGTCAGCACAGGAGAGGAAATCTCAGGTTCTGGCCTCGGCTCCAGACGAGAACTTAGGAACCCGCACCTACTGGAGAAGGATCTTGAGAGTCCTCTCGCAACTCGCATGGAGACTGGCCTTTCCTGAGGCCACACGAGCGGGTCCCTGAGGCCCCGTTTTAACTCGAGAGGAACCTGCCACAACTCGAGAAAAACAAGGAGGTTCTCCCCTCCAGGAAGATGAGGCCCTTTTCCACTGTGGCATCTTGAAGCAAATCACACCTTCACATTTGAACCCAGAAAGGGTCCATCACACCCTTGCTGCAAATCAAGAAGTTCCCTGACATAGCCGTCTCCACTCGAGAGGAAAATCGAGGGTGCCACCACAACTCAAATGGAGCCCCTTTCCCCCTCCTCAGCTCCAGAAAATAGTTCCTTTCCCTGTTTCCTTGAGAAAGGTTTCCCAGGATTCCCGTCGCATTTCAAGAGGAGGCGCTCTCCACATGAAACTCGAGAGGATCTCCAGTGGTCGTGCCGCCAAACCAAAAGATGCGTAAATGTCTGAGTTGAATCCAAATAAACCTGGTTACCCTGCAGTACCTCAAAAGTCATCCCGTGTATCAACTGACACAACGGTGACACGTGGGACAGCCCTGTGGGAAAGCCACGTGGGAAAGCCTCAGATCCAAGTGTCAACTCGACGGGAAGCCTCACACTGCTACTACAGCTCGGGAGGAAAGCGGACATGCCTGTCTCCACTCGAGACGAGGCCTGACTCCCCTGTGGAGACTCCAGAGGAACCCCAAGAACCCTATCTGCACTGGAGAGGAAATTTCAGGTTGCTGTCTCCGCTCCTGACAAGGACTTAGGATGCAGCACCGAATGGAGAGGAATCCCAATAGTCCCCTCGCAACTTGGAGAGACACTGGCCTTTGCTGAGGCCTCATGAATGGGTCCCTGAGGTCTCTGCTGTAACTCGAGAGGAACCTGCCACAACTCGAGAAAAACCAAGAGGTTCTCCCCTCTAGGCGAGATGAGGCCTTTTCCGCTGCGGTGTCTCGAAGGAAATCACACCTTCCCTCTTGAACCTCAAAAGCGTCCTTCACACCCTTGCTGCAAGTCAAGAATTTCTCCGACACATCCGTTTCCCCTCGAGCGGAACAACGAGGGTCCCTCCATAACTCAAGAGGAGCCCCGTTTCCCTCTCCTCAATTCGAGATAAGGTTTTCTTTCCCTGCTTCGGGGAGACATGATTCCTGGTGTTCCCTTCAAATCTCAAGTGGAGGCCTTCTCTACAGGAAAGTCGAGAGCGGTCGTGCCACCATTACAAAAGACCACCAAATGACTCATTCCACTCCAGCTGAAGCTGATTAGCCTGCACTGCCTCGAATGTCACCCAGAGTATCGACACACACCATGGGGGCCCCTGGGGCAGCCCTGTGGGAAAGCCTTGAGGGAAAGGCACAGATCCCTGCGTCAACTCGACGGGAAGCCTGACACTGCAGCTACAGCTGGGGAGGAAAACGGACGTGCATGTCTCCACTCGAGACATGGCCTGACCCCCTTTTGGAAAAATCAGTGGAACGCCAAGATCTTTGTCAGCACAGGAGAAGAAATCTCAGGTTCTTGCCTTGGCTCCAGACGAGGACTTAGGAACTGGCACCTACAGGAGAAGAACTTTGAGAGTCCTTTCGCAGCTCACATGGAGACTGGCCTTTCCTGAGGCCACATGGGCAGGTCCCTGAGGCCCCGTTGTAACTCGATGGGAACCTGACGCAACTCGAGAAAAACAAGGAGATTCTCCCCTCCAGGTGATATGAGGCCCTTTTCTGCTGCGGCATCTTGAAGGAAATCACACCTTCACATATGAACCCAGGTCCATCACACCCTTGCTGCAACTCCAGAAGTTCCCCGACATAGCCATCTCCACTCGAGAGAAACAGCGAGGGTGACACCACAACTCAACTGGAGCCCCATGGTGGCCCCTGTGACATCCCTGTGGGAAAGCCTTGAGTGAAAGGCCCAGATCCTTATGTCAACTCGACGGGAAGCCTGACTCTGCTGCTACAGCTGGGGATGAAAGCGGACGTGCATGTCTCCACTCGAGACATGGCCTGACTCCACTTTAGAAAAATCAGTGGAACCCCAAGACCTTTGTCAGCACAGGAGAGGAAATCTCAGGTTCTGGCTTCGGCTGCAGATGGAGACTTAGGACCCGGCACCTATTGGAGAAGATTCGTGAGAGTCCTCTCACAGCTCGCATGGACTCTGGCCTTTCCTGAGGCCACACAAGCGGGCTCCTGAGGCCCCGTTATAACTCGAGAGGAACCTGCCACAACTCCCTTGTGGAGACTCCACATGCATGTCTACACTTGAGACGAGGCCTGGCTCCCATGTGGAGACTCAGGGAACTCCAAGAACCATGTCAGCACTGGAGAGGAAACCTCAGGTTGTGGCCTCTGCTCCTGACAAGGACTTAGGACGCAGCACTGAATAGAGAGGTATTCCAAGAGTCCCCTCGCGACTCAGAGAGACACTGGCCTTTCCTGAGGCCTCATGAGTGGGTTCCTGAGGTCTTCATCGTAACTAGAGAGTTACCTGCCACAACTCGAGAAAAACCAGGAGGTTCTCCCCTCCAGGCGAGATGAGGCCCTTTTCTGCTGCAGCGTCTTGAAGGAAATCAGACCGTCACATTTGAAACCAGAAATGGTCCATCACACCATTGCTGCAACTCAAGAAGTTCCCCGACATAGCCGTCTCCACTGGAGAGGAACAGCGAGGGTCCCGCCACAACTCAATTGGAGCCCCTTTTCCCCTCCTCAGCTACAGAAAAGTGTTCCTCTCCCTGTTTCCTTGGGAAAGGATTCCCAGGATTCCCGTTCCATCTCAAGAGGGGGTGCTCTCCACGTGAAACTTGAGAGGAACTCCAGGGGTCGGGCCACCAGTCCAAAAGACTCACAAGGGTCTCAGTTGAATCCAGATGAACCTGGTTTCCCTGCCGTGTCTCACATGTCATCCCGTGTCTCTACTCACACCACGGTGGCACGTGTGACAGCCCTGTGGGAAAGCCTCATGGGAAAGCCTCAGATCCCAGTTTCAACTCGATGGGAAGCCTCACACTGCTACTAAAGCTCTGGAGGAAACCCGACATGGATGTCTCCACTCGAGATGAGGTTTGACTCCCCTGTGGAGACTCCAGAGGAACCCCAAGAACCCTGTCTGCAGTGAAGAGGAAATTTGAGGTTGCGGCCTCCGCTCCTGACAAGGACTTAGGATGCAGGATCGAATGGAGAGGAATCCCAAGAGTCCCCTCGCAACTCGCAGAAACACTGGCCTTTCCTGAGGCCTCAGGAGTAGGTCCCTGAAGTCTCCATTGTAACTCGAGAGGAACCTGCCAAAACTCGAGAAAAACCAGGAGGTTCTCCCCTCCAGGCGAGATGAGGCCCTTTTCCACTGTGGTGTCTCGACGGAAATCAGACCTTCCCTCTTGAACCTAAAAAGCGTCCTTCACACCCTTGCTGAAAGTCAAGAAGTTCTCCAACATATCCTTCTCCAGTCGAGCAGAATAACGAGGGTCCCTCCACAACTAAAGAGAAGCCCCGTTTCCCTCTCCTCAATGCGAGATGAGGTTTTCTTTCCCTGCTTCGGCGAGACATGATTCCTGGTGTTCCTTTCACATCTCAAGTGGAGACCTTCTCTACAGGAAAGTCGAGAGGAACTCCAGGGGTCGTGCAACCATTCCAAAAGACCACCAAATGACTCATTCCACTCCAGCTGTAGCTGAATTCCATGCACTGCCTCGATGTCACCCAGAAAATCGACTCACCCCATGGTGGCTCCTGTGACAGCCCTGTGAGAATGCCTTGAGAGAAAGGCACGGATACCTGTGTCAACTCGATGGGAAGCCTGACTGTGCTGCTATAGCTGGGGAAGAAAGCAGACGTGCATGTCTCTACTGGAAACATGGCCTGACTCCCCTTTGGAAAAATCAGCTGTACCCCAAGATCTTTGTCAGCACAGGAGAGGAAATCTCAGGTTCTGGCCTCGGCTCCAGACGAGGACTTAGGACCCCATACCTACTGAAGAAGAATCTTGACAGTCCTCCCACAACTCGTATGCAGTCTGGCCTTTCCTGAGGCCAAATGAGCGGGTCCCCGAGGCCCCGTTTTAAATGGACAGGAACCTCCTGCAACTCGAGAAAAACGAGGAGGTTCTCCCCTCCAGGCAAGCTGAGGCCCTTTTCCGCTGTGACATCTTGAAGGAAATCACACTTTCACATTTGAATCTAGAAAGGGTCCATCACACACTTGCTGCAACTCAAGAAGTTCCCCGACATAGACGTCTCCACTCGAGAGGAACAGTGAGGGTCCCGCAACAACTCAATTGGAGCCCCTTTTCCCCTCCTCAGCTCCAGAAAAGATTTCCTTTCCCTGTTTCCTTGGGAAAGGTTTCCCAGGATTTCCTTTGAATCTCAAAAGGAGGAACTCTCCACATGATACTCCAGAGGAACTCAAGGGTTTGTGACACCAAACCAAAAGACAGGCAAATGTCTCAGCTGAATCCAGATGAACCTGGTTTCCCTGCAGTGCCTCAAATGTCATCCCGTGTATTGACTCACACCACGGTGGCATGTGTGTCAGCCCTTTGAATAGCCTCGAGGGAAAGCCTCAGATCCCATTTTCAACACGATGGGAAGCCTCACACTGCTACTACAGCTCTGGACGAAAGTGGACATACATGTCTCCAATCGAGATGAGGCCTGACTCCCCTGTGGAGACTCCAGAGGAACCCCAAGAACCCTGTCTGCACTGGAGAAGAAACTTCAGGTTGCGGCGTACGCTCCAGACAAGGATTTAAGTTGTGGCATCAACTGGAGAGGAATCCCGAGAGGACCCTGGCAGCTGGCATGGACACTGGCCTTTCCTGAGGCGTCCTTAGCGGGTCCCTGAGGTCCCCGTCGTAACTCGAGAGGAACCTGCTGCAACTCGAGAAAAACCAGGAGGTTCTCCCCTCCAGGCGAGATGAGACCCTTTTTTGCTGCAGGGTCTCAAGGGAAATTACACCTTCCCTCTTGAACCTCAAAAGCGTCCTTCAAACGCTTGCTGCAAGTTAACAAGTTCCCCGACATATCTGTCTCCACTTGAGTAGAACAACGAAGGTCCCTCCACAACTCAAGAGGATCCCCGTTCCACCCTCCTCAGTGTCAGACGAGGGTTCCTTTCCCTGCTCCGTCGAGTAATATTTCCTGATCTTCCCATCACATTTCAAGAGGAGGCGCTCTCCACAGGAAACTCGAGAGGAAATCCAGGGATTGGAATACCAAACCAAAAGATGCGAAAAGTCTCAGCTGAATCCAGATGAACGTGATTTCCCTGCAGTGCCTCGAATGTCACCCCGTGTATTGACTCACACCATGGTGGCACGTTTGACAGCCCTGGGGGTAAGCCTTGTGGGAAAGCCTCAGATCCCTGTGTCAACTCGATGGGAAGACTAACACTGTTACTACAGCTCAGCAGAAAAGTGGACTAGCATGTCTCCACACGAGACAAGTCCTGTCTCCCCTGTGGAGACTCCAGAGGAACCCCAAGAATACTGTTGCACTGGAGAGGAAACTTCAGGTTGCGGCCTATGCTCCAGACAAGGACTTAAGATGCGGCACCAAATTGAGAGGAATCCTGAGAGACCCCTAGACACTCGGATGGACACTGGCCTTTCCTGAGGCCTCCTGAGTGGTTCTCTGAGGTCCCCGTCATAACTAGAGAGGAACATGCTGCAACTTGAGAAAAAACAGAAGGTTCTCCCCTCCAGGCGAGCTGAGGCCCTTTTCTGCTGCGGTGCCTCAAAGGAAATTACACCTTCCCTCTTGAACCTCTAAAGCGTCCTTCACGCCCTTGCTGCAAGTCAACAAGTTCCCAGACATAGCTGTCTCCACTCGAGAGAAACAGCGAGCGTCCCACCACAACTCAATTGGAGCCCCTTTCCCCCTCCTCAGCTCCAGAAAAGATTTCCATTCCCTGTTACCTTGGAAGAGGTTTCCCAGGATTCCCATCGCATGTCAAGAGGAGGCACTCTCCACAGGAAACTCGAGAGGAACTCCAGGGATCATGCCACCAAACCAAAAGACATGCAAATGTCTCAGTTGAATCCAGATGAACCTGGTTTCCCTGCAGTGCCTCAAATGTCATCCCGAGTCTCGACACACACCACAGTGGCACGTGTGACAGCCCTGTGGGAAAAAATAGTGGGAAAGCCTCAGATTCCAGTGTCAACTCGTTAGGAAGCCTCACACTGCTAGTACAGCTCTGGAGGAAAGCGGACATGCATGACTCCACTCGAGACGAGGCCTTACTCCCCTGTGGAGACTCCAGAGGAACCCCAAGAACCCAGTCTGCACTGGAGATTAAACTTCAGGTTGCGGCCTACGCTCCAGACAATGATTTAAGTTTCGGCATCGACTGGAGAGGAATCCCGAGAGGCCCCTTGCAACTCGCATGGACACTGGCCTTTCCTGAGGCCTCCTGAGCAGGTCCCTGAGTCCCCGCCGTAACTCGAGAGGAATCTGTCACAAGTCGAGAAAAACCAGGAGGTTCTCCCTTGCAGGCCAGATGAGGCCCTTTTCTGCTGCAAGGTCTCAAGGAAAATCACATCTTGCCTCTTGAACCTCGAAAGCATTTTTCAAACGCTTGCTGCAAGTCAGGATGTTCCCCGACATATCTGTCTCCACTCGAATAGAACAACGAAGGTCCCTCCACAACTCAAGAGGATCTCACTTCCCCCCTCCTCAATGTGAGATGAGGGTTCCTTTCCCTGCTTGGTTGAGAAATGATTCCTGGCCTTCCCGTTGCATCAAAAGAGGAGGCGCTCTCCACAGGAAACTCGAGAGGAGCTCCAGGAATCATTCCACCAAATGAATAGACACGCAAAATTCTTAGTCGAATTCAGATGAACGTGATTTCCCTGAAGTGCCTCGAATGTCACCCCGTTTATCGACTCACACCACGGTGGCACGTGTGACAGCCCTGTGGGAAAGCCTCTTGGGGAAGTCTCAGATCCCAGTGTCAGCTCGATGGGAAGTCTCACACTGCTACTACAGCTTGGGAGGAAAGTGGATGTGCATGTCTCCACTCAATACGAGGACTGATTCCCCTATTGAGACATCAGAGGAACCCCAAGAACGCTGTCTGCACTGGAGAGGAAATTTCAGGTTGCGGACTACGTTTCAGACAAGGACTTAAGATGCGGCACAGACTGGAGAGGAATCCCGAGAGGCCTCTCGCAACTCGCATGGACACTGGCCTTTCCTGAGGCCTCCTGAGCGGGTCCCTGAGGTGCCCGTCGTAACTCGAAAGGAACCTGCCACAACTCGAGAAAAACCAGGAGGTTCTCCCCTCCAGGCGAGATGAGGCCCTTTTCCGCTGTACGGTCTCAAGGGAAATCACACATTCCCTCTTGAACCTCCAAAGCGTCCTTCAGACAGTTGCTGCAAGTCAAGAAGTTCCCCGACATATCTGTCTCCACTCTAGTAGAACAACGAAGGACCCTCCTCAGCTCAAGTGGATCCCCATTCCCCCTCCTCAGTGTGAGACGAGGGTTCCTTTCCCTGCTTTGTCAAGAAATGATTCCTGGCCTTCCTGTCGCATCTCAAGAGGAGGCGCTCTCCACAGGAAACTCGAGAGGAACTCCAGGGATCAGGCCACCAAACCAAAAGATGCGCAAAAGTCTCAGTCGAATCCAGATGAATGTGATACCCCTGCAGTGCCTCGAATGTCACCCCGTGTATCAAATTACACCTCGGTGGCACGTGTGACAGCCCTGTGGGAAAGCCTCGTGGGAAAGCCTCAGTTCTGTGTGTCAACACGATGGGAAGCCTCACACTGCTACTACAGCTCGGGAGGAAAACGGACTAGCGTGTCTCTACACGAGACAAGGCCTGGCTCCCCTGTGAAGTCTCCAGGGGAACCTGCAGAACCAGATCAGCACTGGAGAGGAAACCTCAGGTTGCAGCTTCTGCTCCTGACAAAGACTTAGGATGCAGCAACGCATGAAGTGTATTCCCTTGAATCCCCTCGCAAATCNCCTCCACATGAGACAAGGCCTGACTCCCCTGTGGAGTCTCCAGAGGAACCTCAAGAACCATGTCAGCACAGGAGAGGAAACCTCAGGTTGCGGCCTCCACTCCTGAGAAAAACTTAGAACATAGCACCGAAAGAACAGGAATCCCACGAATCCCCTCGCAATTAGGAGAGACACTGGCCTTTCCTGTGGCCTCATGAGTGGGTCCCTGATGTCTCCATCGTAACTCGAGAGGAACCTACTGAAACTTGAGAAAAACATGGAGGTTTTCACTTCCAAGCGAGATGAGGACATTTTCCGCTGTGGTGTCTTGACGGAAGTCACACCTTCCCTCTTGAACCTCGAAAGCGTCCTTCACACCCTTGCTGCAAGTCAAGACGTTCTCAGACATATCTGTGTCCACTCGAGTGAAAGAACGAAGGTTCCTTCCAAATCCAGAGGAGCCTCGTTTCCCTCTCCTCAATGCGAGATGAAGGTTTCTTTACCTGCTTCCGTGAGACATGATTCCTGGTGTTCCCTTCGCATCTCAAGTGGAGGCCTTCTCTACAGAAAAGTCGAGAGGAACTCAAGGGGTCATGCAACCGTTCGAAAAGACCACCAAATGACTCATTCCACTCCAGCTGAAGCTGATTTCCCGGCACTGCCTGGAATGTTACCCAGAGTATCGAGTCACACCATGGTGGCCCCTGTGACAGCCCTGTGCGAAAGCCTTGAGGGAAGGTACGGATCCCTGTGTCAACTCGACGGGAAGCCTGACTCTGATGCTACAGCTGGGGAGGAAAGCTGACGTGCATGTCTCCACTCGAGACGAGGCCTGACTCCCCTGTAGAGACTCCAGAGGAACCCCAAGAACCCTGTCTGCACTGGAGAGGAAATTTCAGGTTGCAGCCTATGGTCCAGACAAGGACTTAAGATGTGGCACAGACTGGAGAGGAATCCCGAGAAGCCCCTTGCAACTCGCATGGACACTGGCCTTTCCTGAGGCCTCCTGAGCGGGTCCCAGAGGTCCCCGTCGTAACTCGAGAGGAACCTGCCGTAACTCGAGAAAAACCAGGAGGTTCTACCCTCCAGGTGAGATGAGACCCGTTTCCNATCCCGAGAAGCCCCTTGCAACTCGCATGGACACTGGCCTTTCCTGAGGCCTCCTGAGCGGGTCCCTGAGCTTCCCATCGTAACTCGAGAGGAACCTGCCGCAACTCGAGAAAAACCAGGAGGTTTTCTCCTCCAGGCGAGATGAGGCCCTTTTCCGCTTTGGTGTCTCGACGGAAATCACACCTTCCCTCTTGAACCTCAAAAGCCTCCTTCATACCCTTGCTGCAAGTCAAGAAGTTCTCCAACATATCCGTCTCCACTCGAGAGAAAAAACGAGGATCTCTCTGCAACTCAAGAGGAGCCCCGTTTCCCTCTCCTCAATGCGAGATGACTTTTTTCTTTCCCGGCTTCTGCGAGACAAGATCCCTGGTGTTCCCTTCGCATCTCAAGTGCAGGCCTTCTCTACAGGAAACACGAGAGGAAGTCCAGGGGTCGGGCAACCATTCCAAAAGAGCACCAAATGACTCATTCCACCCCAGATGCTGCTGATTTCCCTGCACTGCCTTGGATGTTACCCAGAGTATCGACCCACACCTTGGTGGCCCCTGTGACAACCCTTTCGGAAAGCCTTGAGGGAAGGCACAGATCCCTGTTTCAATTCGATGGGAAGCCTGACTCTGCTGCTACAGCTGGGGAGAAAAGCGGACATGCATGTCTTCACTCGAGACGAGGCCTGACTCCCCTGTGGAGACTCCTGCGGAACACCAGAACCCTGTCTGCACTGCAGAGGAAAATTCAGTTTGTGGCCTATGCTCCAGACAAGGACTTAAGATGAGGCACCAACTGGAGAGGAATCCCGAGAAGCCCCTCGCAACTCACATGTACCCTGGACTTTCCTGAGGCCTCCTGAGCGGGTCCCTGAGGTTCCCGTCGTAACTCGAGAGGAACCTGCCGTAACTCGAGAAAAACCAGGAGGTTCTCCCTTCCAGGCGAGTTGAGGCCNGAATCCCGAGAAGCCCCTCGCAACTCACATGTACCCTGGACTTTCCTGAGGCCTCCTGAGCGGGTCCCTGAGGTTCCCGTCGTAACTCGAGAGGAACCTGCCGCAACTCGTGAAAAACCAGGAGGTTCTCCCTTCCAGGCGAGTTGAGGCCCTTTTCTGCTGTGGTGTCTCGATGGAAATCACACCTTCCCTCTTGAACCTCGAAAGCGTCCTTCACACCCTAGCTGCAAGTCAAGAAGTTCTCCAACATGTCCGTCTCCAGTCGAGCAAAACAACAAGGGTCCCTCCACAACTCAAGAGGAGCCCCGTTTCCCTCTCCTCAATACAGGATGAGATTTTCTTTCCCTGCTTCAGCGAGACATGATTCCTTGTGGTCCCATCGCATCTCAAGTGGAGGTCTTCTCTACAGGAAAGTCGAGAGGAACTCCAGGGTTTGTACAACCATTCCAAAAGACCACGAAATGACTCATTCCACTCCAGCTGAAGCTGATTTCCCTGCACTGCCTCGAATGTTACCCAGAGTATCGACTCACTTATGGTGGCCTCTGTGAAAGCCCTTTGGGAAAGCCGTGAGGGAAGGCACAGATCCCTGTGTCAACTTGACGGGAAGCCTGATTCTGCTACTACAGCTGGGGAGGAAAGCAGACGTGCATGTCTCCACTGTAGACGAGGCCTGACTCCCCTGTTGAGACTCCAGAGGAACCCCAAGAACATTGTCTGCACTGGAGAGGAAACTTTAGCTTGCGGCCTATGCTCCAGAAAAGGACTTAAGATGTGGCACCGACTGGAGAGGAATCCCAAGAAGCCCCTTGCAACTCGCATGGCCCGTGCCTTTTGTGAGGCCTCCTGAGAGGGTTCCTGAGGTCCCCATCATAACTCGAGAGGAACTTGCCACAATTCCACAAAAATAAGGAGGTTTTCCCCTCCAGGCGAGATGAGGCCCTTTTCCGCTGCAGGGTCTCGAGGAAAATCACACCTTCCTTCTTGAACCTCGGAAGCATCTATCAAAGGCTTGCTGCAAGTCAAGAATTTCCCGAACATACCTGTCTCCACTTGAGTAGAACAACGAAGGTCCCTGCACAGCTTAAGAGAATCCCCATTCTCCCCCCTTCAGTGTGACACGAGGGTTCCTTTCCCTGCTTCGTCTAGAAATGATTCCTGGCCTTCCCGTCGTATCTCAAGAGGAGGCGCTCTGCACAGAAAACTTGAGAGGAACTCCAGGGGTCGGTCACCAAACCAAAAGGCATGCAAAAGTCTCAGTCGAATCCAGATGAATGTGATTTCCCTGCAGTGCCTTGAATGTCGCCGAGTGTATACACTCACACTACGGTGGCACGTGTGACAGCCCTGTGGGAAAGCCTCGTGGGAAAGCCTCAGTTCCCTGTGTCAACTCATTGGGAAGCCTCATGCTGGTACTATAGCTGGGCAGGAAAGCGGACAACATGTTTCCACGTGAGACAAGGCTTGACTCCCCTGTGGAGACTTCAGAGGTACCTCAAGAACCATGTCAGCACTGGAGAGGAAAATTCAGGTTGTGGCTTCCAATCCTGACAAAGACTTAGGACGCAGCACCGAATGGAGAGGAATCCCATGAGTCCCCTCGCAACTCGGAGACACTGGCCTTTCCTGAGGCCTCATGAGTGGGTCCCTGAGGTTTCCATTGCAACTCGAGAGGAACCTGCCACAATTCGAGAAAAACAAAGAGGTTCTTCCCTCCAAGTGAGATGAGGCCCATTTCTGCTGCGGTGTCTCGAGGGAAATCACACCTTCCCTCTTGAACCTCGAAAGTGTCCTTCACACCCTTGCTGCAAGTCAAGACACCATGGTGGCCCCTGTGACAGCCCTGTGGGAAAGCCTCGAGGGAAGGCACAAATCCCTGTGTCAACTCGACAGGAAGCCAGACTCTGCTGCTACAGCTGGGGAGGAAAACGGACGTGCATGTCTCCACTCGAGATGTATACTGACTCCTCTGTGGAGACTCCTGAGCAACCCCAAGAACCCTGTCTGCACTGGAGAGGAAACTTCAGGTTGCAGCCTATGCTCCAGACAAGGGCTTAAGATGCGGCATCGACTGGAGAGGAATCCCGGGAAGCCTGTCACAACTCACATCGACACTGGCCTTTCCTGAGGCCTCCTGAGCGGGTCCCTGATGTCCCCGTCATGCCTCGAGAGGAACCTGCTGAAACTCGAGAAAAACCAGGAGGTTCTCCCCTCCAGGCGAGATGAGGTCCTTTTCCGCTGCAGGGTTTTGAGGGAAATCACAACTTCCCTCTTGAACCTCGGAAGCGTCCTTCAAATGCTTAATGCAAGTCAAGAAGTTCCCCGACATATCTGTGTCCACTCGAGTAGAACAACGAAGGTCCCTGCACAACTCAAGAGAATCCCCATTCTCTCCTCCTCAGTGTGAGACGAGGGTTTCTTTCCCTGCTTCGATGAGAAATTATTCCTGGCCTTCCCGTTGCATCTCAAGAGGAGGTGCCCTCCACAGGAAACAAGAGAGGAACTCCAGGGGTCCGGACACCAAACCAAAAGATGTGCAAAAGTCTCAGTTGAATCCAGATGAATGTGATTTCCCTGCAGTTCCTCAAATGTCACCCCGTGTATCGACTCACACCATGCTGGCACGTGTGACAGCCCTGTGGGAAAGCCTCGTGGGAAAGCCTCAGTTCCCTGTGTCAACTCATTTGGAAGTCTCATACTGCTACTACAGTTGGGGAGGAAAGCGGACTAGCATGTCTCCACGCGAGACAAGGCCTGACTCCCCTGTGGAGACTCCAGAGGAACCTCAAGAACCATGTCAGCACTGGAGAGGAAACCTCACATTGTGGCCTCCGCTCCTGAGAAAGACTTAGGACACAGCACTGAATGGAGAGGAATCCCATGAGCCCCTCGCAACTCAGAGAGACACAGGCCTTTCCTGAGACCTCATGAGCGGGTCCCTGAGGTCTCCATCGTAACTCGAGAGGAACCTGCCGCAACTCGAGGAAAACCAGGAGGTTCTCCCCTCCAGGCGAGATGAGGCCCTTTTCTGCTGCGGTGTTTTGACAGAAATCACACCTTCCCTCTTGAACCTCGAAAGCATCCTTCACACCCTTGCTGCAAGTCAAGGATCTCTCCGAGATATACATCTTCACTTCAGCGAAACAACGAGGGTCCCTCTACAACTCAAGTGGGGCCCCGTTTCCCTCTCCTCAATGCGAGATGAGTTTTTCTTTCCCTGCTTCGGTGAGAAATGATTCCTGGCATTGCCTTCGCAACTCAAGTGGAGGCTTTCTCTACAGGAAAGTTGAGAGGTATTCCAGGGGTAGTGCAACCATTCCAAAAGATCACTAAATGACCTATTGCACTCCAGGTGAAGCTGATTTCCCTGCACTGCCTCGAATGTTACCCAGAGAATCGACTCAAACCTTGGTGGCCCCTGTGACAGCGCTGTGAGAAAGCCTTGAGGGAAGGCACAGATCCCTGTGTTTAGTTGATAGGAAGCCTCACACCATTACTACAGCTCGGGAGGAAAGTGGACTAGCTTGTCTCCACACGAGACTAGGCCTGACTCTGTGGAGACTCCAGAGGAACCTCAAGAACCATGTCAGCACTGGAGAGGAAACCTCACATTGCGGCCTCCGCTACTGAGAAAGACTTAGGACACAGCACCGAATGGAGAGGAATCCCACGAGTCCCCTCGCAACTCGGAGAGACACAGGCATTTCCTGAGGCCTCATGAGTGGGTCCCTGAGGTCTCCATCGTAACTCGAGAGGAACCTGCCGCAACTCGAGGAAAACCAGGAGGTTCTCCCCTCAGGCGAGATGAGGCCCTTTTCCACTGCGGTGTCTCGCCGGAAATCACACCTTCCCTCTTGAAGCTCGAAAGCGTCCTTCACATCTTTGCTTCAAGTCAAGAAGTTCTCNCCTGAGGTCTCCATCGTAACTCGAGAGGAACCTGCCGCAACTCGAGGAAAACCAGGAGGTTCTCCCCTCAGGCGAGATGAGGCCCTTTTCCACTGCGGTGTCTCGCCGGAAATCACACCTTCCCTCTTGAAGCTCGAAAGCGTCCTTCACATCTTTGCTTCAAGTCAAGAAGTTCTCCGACATATCCGTCTCCACTCGAGCTAAACAACAAGGGTCCATCCCCAACTCAAGAGGAGCCCCGTTTCCCTCTCCTCAATATGAGATGAGGTTTTCTTTCCCTGCTTCGGCAAGACATGATTCCTGGTGTTCCCATCTTATCTCAAGTGGAGGCCTTCTCTACAGTGAAGTCAAGAGGAACTCCAGGGTTTGTATAACCATTCCAAAAGACCACCAAATGACTCATTCCACTCCAGCTGAAGCTGATTTCCCTGCACTACCTCGAATGTTACCCAGAGTATCGACGCACAAATGATGGCCCCTGTGAATGCCCTGTGGGAAAGCCTTGAGGGAAGGCACAGATCCCTGTGTCAATTCGACGGGAAGCCTGACTCTGCTGCTACAGCTGGGGAGGAAAGCGGACGTGAATATCTCCACTCGAGATGAGGCCTGACTCCCCTGTAGAGACTCCAGAGGAACCCCAAGAGCACTGTCTGCACTGGAGAGGAAACTTCAGGTTGTGACCTACGCTTCAGACAGGCACTTAAGATGTGGCATCGACTGGAGAGGAATCCTGAGAAGCCCCTTGCAGCTCGCATGGCCCGTGCCTTTTATGAGGCCTCCTGAGAAGGTTCCTGATGTCCCCGTCGTAACTTGAGAGGAACCTGCTGCAACTCCAGAAAAACAAGGAGGTTCTCCCCTCCAGGCAAGATGAGGCCCTTTTCCGCTGCAGGGTCTCGAGGGAAAACAGGTTGTGACCTACGCTTCAGACAGGCACTTAAGATGTGGCATCGACTGGAGAGGAATCCTGAGAAGCCCCTTGCAGCTCGCATGGCCCGTGCCTTTTATGAGGCCTCCTGAGAAGGTTCCTGATGTCCCCGTCGTAACTTGAGAGGAACCTGCTGCAACTCCAGAAAAACAAGGAGGTTCTCCCCTCCAGGCAAGATGAGGCCCTTTTCCGCTGCAGGGTCTCGAGGGAAATCATACCTTCCCTCTTGAAACTCGGAAGAATCCTTCAAAAGCTGGCTGAAAGTCAAGAAATTCCCCGACATATCTGTCTCCAGTTGAGTAGATCATCGAAGGTCCCTGCACAACTCAAGATGATCCCCATTCTTCCTCCTCAGTGTGAGACCTGGGTTCCTTTCCCTGTTTCATCCAGAAATGATTCCTGGCTTTCCCGTCACATCTCAAGAGGAGGAGCTCTCCACATGAACCTCGAGAGGAACTCCAAGGGTCGGGCCACCAAACCAAAAGACGTGCCAAAGTCTCCATCATATCCAGATGAACGTGATTTCCATGCAATGCCTCGAATGTCACCCCGTGTATCAAGTCACACCACTTTGGCACGTGTGACAGCCCTGTGGGAAAGCCTCTTATCTGCTTGTCAACTCGATGGGAAGTCTCATACTGCTACTACAGCTCGGGAGGAATGCGGACTAGCATGTCTCCACACGAGACAAGGCCTGACTCCACTGTGGTGACTCCAGAGGAACGTCAAGAACCATGTCAGCACTGGAGAGGAAAACTCAGGTTGCGGCCTCTGCTACTGACAAATACTTAGGACGCAGCACCGAATGGAGAGGAATCCCACGAGTTCCCTCGATACTCGGAGAGACACTGGCCTTTCCTGAGGCATCATGAGTGGGTCCCTGGGGTCTCCATCGTAACTCGAGAGGAACCTGGCACAACTGGAAAAAAACCAGGAGGTTCTCCCCTCCAGGAGAGATGAGACCCTTTTCTGCTTTGGTGTCTCGACAGAAATCACACCTTGCCTCTTGCACCTTGAAAGCATCCTTCACACCCTTGCTGTAAGTCAAGAAGTTCTAGACATATCCGTCTCCACTCGAGCGAAACGAGGGGCCCTCCACAAATAAAGAGGAGCCCCGTTTCCCTCTCTTCAATGCAAGATGAGGTTTTCTTTCCCTGCTTCATCGAGACATGATTCCTGGTGTTCCCTTCGCATCTCAAGTGGAGGCATTCTATACAGGAAAGTCGAGAGGAACTCCAGGGGTCTTGCAATCATTCCAAAAGAACACCAAATGACTCATTCCACTCCAGCTGAAGCTGATTTCCCTGCACTGCCTCGAATGTTACCCAGAGTATCGACTCACACCATGGTGGACCCTATGACAGCCCTTTGGGGAAGCCTTGAGGGAAGGCACAGATCCCTGTGTCAACTCGACTGGAAGCCTGACTCTGCTGCTACAGCTGGGGTTGAAAGCGGACGTGCAAGTCTCCACTCGAGACGAGGCCTGACTGTCCTGTGGAGATTCCAGAGGAACCCCAAGAACCCTGTCTGCGCTGGAGAGGAAACTTCAGGTTGCAGCCTATGCTCCAGACAAGGACTTAAGATGCGGCACCGACTGGAGAGGAATCGCAAGAAGCCCCTCACAACTCACATGGACACTGGCCTTTCCTGATTCATCCTGAGCGAGTCCCTGAGATCCCCATCGTAATTCGAGAGGAAGCTCCCTCAACTCGATAAAAACCAGGAGGTTCTCCCCTTCAGGCGAGATGAGGCCCTTTTCCACTGCAGGGTCTCTAGGGAAATCACACCTTCCCTCTTGAACCTTGGAAGCATCCTTCAAAGGCTTGCTGCAAGTCAAGAAGTTCCCCAACATATCTGTCTCCACTCGAGTAGAACAACGAAATTCCCTGCACAATTCAAGAGGATCCCCATTCTCGCCTACTCAGTGTGAGACAAGAGTTCCTTTCCCTGCTTCGTCAAGAAATGTTTCCTTGACTTCCCGTTACATCTCAAGAGTAGGCGCTCTCCACAGGAAACTGGAGAGGAATTCCAGGCATCGGGCCACCAAATCACAGAAGTGCAAAAGTCTAAGTCGAATCCATATGAACGTGATTTCCCTGCAATGCCTCGAATGTTACCCCGTGTATCGACTGACACCACGGTGGCACGTGTGACAGCCTTGTGGGAATGCCTCGTGGGAAAGCCTCAGATCCCTGTGTCAACTCGATGGGAAGCCTCACACTGCTACTACAGCTCGGGAGGAATATAGACTAGCATGCCTCCACACGAGACAAGGCCTGACTCCTCTGTGGAGACGCCAGAGGAACCTCAAGAAGCATGTCAGCACTGGAAAGGAAACCTCAGGTTCCGGCCTTCGCTTCGGACAAACACTTAGGAAGCAGCACCTAATGGAGAGGAATCCCACGAGTCCCTTGGCAACTCGGAGAGACACTGGCCTTTCCTGAGGCCACATGAGTGGGTCCGAGAGGTCTCCATCGTAACTCGAGAGGAATGTGCCACAACTCGAAAAAGACCAGGAGGTTCTGCCCTCCAGGCGAAATGATGCCCTTTTCCGCTGTGGTGTCTTGACGGAAATCACACCTATCCTCTTGCACCTCGAAAGTGTCCTTCACACCCTTGCTGCAAGTCAAGAAGTTTTTCGACATATCCGTCTCCACTCGAGCGTAACAGCGAGGGTCTCTCCACAACTTATGAGGAGCCCCGTTTCCCTCTCCTCAACGCGAGATGAAGTTTTCTTTCCCTGCTTCAATGAGACATGATGCCTGGCATTTCCTTCGCATCTCAAGTGGAGGCCTTCTGTACAGGAAAGTCGAGAGGAACTCCAGGGGTCGTGCAACCATTTCAAAAGACCACCATATGACTCATTCCACTCCAGCTGAAGCTGATTTCCCTGAACTCCCTCGAATGTTACCCAGAGTATCGACTCACACCATGGTGGCCCCTGTGACAGCCCTGTGGGAAAGCCTTGAGGGAAGGCACAGATCCCTGTGTCAACTCGACGGGAAGCCTGACTCTGCTGCTACAGCTGGGGAGGAAAGCTGACGTGCATGTCTCCACTCGAGACGAGGCCTGACTCCCCTGTAGAGACTCCAGAGGAACCCCAAGAACCCTGTCTGCACTGGAGAGGAAATTTCAGGTTGCAGCCTATGGTCCAG
>SJYX01000095.1:0-20379 GCA_006410675.1 Oreotragus oreotragus
CAAGAACCAGCCTAATCAAAGGGCTGAACAGACTAGGATGGAGAGAGACAGACAGACAGGAAGAAGAGACAGATGACAGCACATGTCAGCACTGACTTTCACCTCCTAACTGTATTTACTACGCTTTGGGTAAAATTAAACCAAGAAATGAGCCCCCACATTGACCCAAAATGTGTTACACTTCACCAATTTGCTGAACTTTGATCACACAAATAGCTCCATCCCCAAAGCAAGCTTTTGTTATGTGTATACAGTTTCCCTTGTGCTTTTGACTTTCTTTCTCTACCCTTTAAAGCTGAAGATTTTTGAGGAGAGAGAGAGAGAGAGCACACTGGGGGAAATTAATTTATCCTGTAAATCTAAAGTTTATGGCTAGAGTCTTTGAATCGTAGCACCACAACAAAAAATAAAGTTTCATGAGTTCAATCATTTTGTAATGAAAATCATAATATTTAAACTACGAGTCAATTTTGTAAAAGAATTGGGACTTCCCTGGTTATCCAGTGGTTAAGAATCTGCCTGCCAATGCAGGGGATGCAGGTTTGATTCCTGATCTGAGAAGACCCCACACGCCACAGGGCAACGAAGCCTGTGGGCCACAAGTACTGAGCCCTCGATCCAGAGCTCGCGAGTTGCAGCTACTAAGCCTGTGTGCACAGCTACTGAAGCCCGCCAGCCCAGAGCCCACTGTCCGCAACAGAGTAGCTTCTGCTTACTGCAACTAGAGAAAGCCCACACACAGCAGGGAAGACCCAGCACAACCAAAAATAAATGGATAACTAAAAGAATTGGATACATCATGATTAAATAATGCCCCACAGTTATATATACTTTTCATCTATATACTGACCTATATAAACATATATTTCATATTTGACATATATATTTATATATATATATCATCTCATATAGGTAGCCTGTTCAGGGAGGCATGCTAGTTTTATTTCAAACCTTCTTTATGATCCTGTTTTAATTTTCTTGGTTCATGTGCAAATATTGAGAAAAACAATGAGAAGTATTTTGTCTTACTAAAAGGATTTTTTTTTTCCACTTTTAAAATATGGTCTATTTCTTAAAGGATTCTTGCCTGAAGGATTCACTCATAATTCCTCTCTAATGAGCAACTGTGTGCACTTTTCTGCTCCAATCCAGTATGACTCAACTGCAAGTGTCTGTAGATGCTGACTGTGACTGGCAGCAGGCTCGCATCAAAGGACGGCAGTCTGTTTTATAACTCGAGACCCACAGCATCTAAAGGTGCTCCAATGACACACAAGGCAGGTAAGCACCGTGCTTAACGCTGAGCCCCCTTCACAGAGGGACCCCGAGGGGATGGAGTGAGGCATAAACCTCTGAGGGAAACACGGGAGCAGACCCGAAGATAAAAGCATCTGGAGACGGCCAAATGGTGGCTGGTGCACTGGCCCAGAGGAAACTCAAGTCGCTCCGGCTGCAGGGGGCAACCAGCAGCACGCTGGAGCTGGTGCTGACTCCGAGTTCAGAAAGGGCCAGAGGTGGGGCCACGGTGCGGAGGCCACACATGAAGCCGGGAGTCCCCTCATCTGAGGGTGGGCTGACGATCTTTTTAAAAATCGATTAATTAGGTTTTCGGCGCACCGGGTCTTCGCTATGTGCGAGCTTTCTGTAGTTGCGGTGAGCGGAGCGACTCTAGTATCTGCGCACGGGCGTCTCGCTGCAGGGCGCTCTAGGCACACAGCCTTCAGTAGTTGCAGGGCGGGCTCAGTACCTGTGGCGTGTGGGCTTTAGTTGCCCTCGGCAAGTGGAATCTTTCCAGACCAAATATTGGACCCGTGTCCTTTGCATTGGCAGGCAGACTCCCATCCGCTGTACTACCAGGGAAGTTCCTCTGATGGCCTTTTAAAGAAGCATTTAGAACCTAGCCATCACTCCTGTCCTGGTCCAGAAAAGAATTGTCATTTTCTTCCCACCTCCAGGACAACTGGACAACTCAAGAGCTTCCTGCAGAAATAACAGGGGAAGGCAGATCCTATCAAGAATGATGGGCTGTGCACTGCCACACCCAGGGTGTGGGCTAAGCTGAAAACCCCTGGCCAGGCGCAAGGTTGTAGGATTCCTGGGGTCAACCTTTTAGAAACCACACTCTGGGGTCTCCAACCAGACCATCTAGCTGTGAAGCTTGCTGTCAACTTGCCCATGATGGTGTGCAGAAAAAGCCAGCTTTTGACTGTTCAGCTCTTAAATGAGACAGACAAGCATTACAAAACACACGAGGAAAGCACTTAGCAAGGAAGATGAAGCCCATATTACAAATAGCAAGGGAGGTACTTGGGAGTATGTGAAGGCGCTGAAAACATGGAACGAAACTACATCTGCTCATATCTTCAGACGTTGGAGGGAAGGTATTGCAACCATGAAGGAAGATATTTAGATTCTAGAAAAGGGAGCATTTGCAAAAAAAAAAAAAAAAAANTGAATTTGAATTTTTTTTTTTTTTTTTTTTAGAATCTTATTAGTACTGTCGTCTTAAATTTATAAGTTTTAATTCAAATTTTATATTTAACTAATCTATAAGGTTTATCATTTTGTCTTTTGGTTTCTTCTTTGTATTCTAATGTTTGTAAAAGTTTTGTTATCTAAATTTTGTTCAGTTTAGGAGTCTCTCACCTCGACTTTAGGGGACTATTGTCGACACGTAGTCCGGACTGGTCGGTGGTCCAGCCTTCTCTACACTCGTCTCACGAGGGCTCCCTATAGAAATTTTTTATTTCCTTGAAGGGACCACCAGATCACCACTTCTCAGACGCAACGTTACGTCCCCTGTACCCAAGCTAGGGACCCTTCCTACGTTCCTTCCCTATCAATACCTCAAACCCTACCTGTGCATGTGTGACTATATAAATTTCACCTATTGGTTGTTCCTAGACGACATCTCGTGTGTCTTGAGACGAGTCACACTACACCGTCGGACCAATCCTCCCCTCAAACCCCTCTTACCTATTCACATATACATGCCGACTCAGGGAAACGACGAGTGAACTTTGATAGTGTAATAATTATCCGATATGGGGTTATGTTTGATTTTTCCAAAATTTTTTCTTTTACACAAGTTCCCTAATATACTGAGTCGATTTTGGTTATAACAAGTGTCTCAGTGTTACTTGTGTAACCTACACATGACTTCGACTCTATACGGTAGACGGTCACAGAGTGTCTACTTTATGTCAAAATAGTGCACTAGGTCTTTGAGACGAGGCTCCGTGTTTGGGTTCTCTTTACTTTTGGCTCCAGGTGTCTTTTGAAACATGGGTCACGGAGGGTCGTCGTGACAAGTAACAAGTATCGTCTGTCTTCTCACCCTAGGGGACTACAGGTCGACTTACCTATTTATTTTTCCCCAGATAGAGACTCATTTGAGGCCCTCTACCACTACCTGTCCCTCCGGACCGCACGACGCTAAGTACCCCAGCGTTTGAGTCGGACACGACTGAGCGACTGAACTGATCCATACAATAAAACATTATTCAGCAATTAAAAATGAAATAGTGACACATTTTAGCCTACATAGACCTTGAAAACATTATGCTGAGTGAAACAAGCCATTCACAAACACCATTCACATATAATATGATTCCATTTTATAGGAACTATCCAAAATAGGGCTTCCCAGGTGGCTCAGTGGTAAAGAATCCGCCTGCTAAGCAGAAGACGTGGGACCTATCCCTGGATTGGGAAGATCCCCTGGAGAAGGAAATGGCAACCCGTATTGGAGCAGGGTTCTTGCCTGGAAAATCCCATGGACAGAGAAGCCTGGCAGGCTGTAGTCCAAAGGGCTGCAAAGGGTCAGACAGGACTTAGTGACTACAGAACAAGGACAACATTTGAAAGAGGCACATCTATCGATACAAAAGAGATCAGTGGTTGCAGTGGCTGGGGCAGGGAGTGGGGGATGAGAAGTGACAGCTAAGGGCTGCAGGGTTTCTCTGGAGAATAGTAAAAATACTCTAAAATTGATCATGATCATGGTTACACAACTCTGTGAATATACCAAAAGTTACTAAGTGTACACTTTACCTGACTGAATTGCTGATGTGTGAATTATATCTCAATAAACCTGTTTTGTTTTGTTTTTTCTTTTAAGTTAAGACATAAACATTTTGGGAGAATTGGGAGAGGCCTGGAAGAGAACTAATCTCCATTTTCCATTCAAGGAAGTCAATAGTAACCATCAAAACTGAAAAATCAAGGAATAACAGTAAAAGCAAATATGAAGGCAGTAACCACATGAGCAGCCCGAACTCTGGCAAGTGAAAGCTTCCAGGGAGTAAAAATTGGTGGGAGAAGTGAGACAAGGGAAAATCTTGTTGCATGTTCATCTATGGGACTCGTACACGTATAACTCGGACAACATTTTAAAAAATAGCATTAAGTAGTAGTAATCATTTGATCCAACCCTCTCACTTTGTAGATGACAAAGCTGAGACACTGGAAGTAATACACAGAAATAGAAATGCTTAGCTGCACAGCTCAGATGAGACCCCAGCCCCCAGTTCCTAGCTGATCACCTCCTATAACCCCTTCTGAAGGAAGATTTAGACAGCTCCTCACATAGACAGAAAACTCCTTGGGTGCGCTGGAGATGTTTCCAGAGGGGGACACCTTCTCTGAGATGTGCTCCAAGGTAACAGCAGTTGGCATGATCCTCCTGGCAAGCTTGATTAGGGCATGACCCTGGGAGCCTGGAAAGGCCCAGCACTTCCCAGGGTGGACATCTGGCTGGAAAGAAAGCACTGCATCAATCCCTGACTTGCTTATATAAATCCACCCCTACAAGGCTGGCCAGCTAATCACTACGGACTACAGAACTTGCTTATGCCTATAATATGAAGGCTCTGTGTGAGGTGTATCAAACAGCAAAGCTTCCAGATTCCCACAGGTGTGCTGATGTCAATCAGAACCGTTATTCATGCATATGTTTTCTTTTGTTGCTCTAATTAAGACTGTAAGCTGCTGGTTGAGATGCAGCTGGTTGGTATGAGTGGCGATAGCGCTGGTGAGGACAGTGCTAGTGGTGGTGATGAAGAGAGTGGTGACAGTGCCGGCAGGTGATGGTGGTGATGGTGGTGCTGGTGATGGTGGTGCTGGTGCTGGTGGTGGGGATGGGTGATGGTGATGGTGGTAAAGGCTGGTGATGATGGTGGTGGGGATGGGTGATGATGATGGTGGTTAATGTGATGGGTGATGGTGATGGTGGTGCTGGTGCTGGTGGTGGGGATGGGTGATGGTGATAGTGGTAAAGGCTGGTGATGATGGTGTTGGGGATGGGTGATGATGATGGTGGTTAATGTGATGGGTGATGGTGATGGTGGTGCTGGTGCTGGTGGTGGGGATGGGTGATGGTGATAGTGGTAAAGGCTGGTGATGATGGTGTTGGGGATGGGTGATGATGATGATGGTTAATGTGATGGGTGATGGTGATGGTGGTGCTGGTGATGGTGCCGGTGATGGGTGATGATGGTGGTGGTGATGGTTGGTGACGATGGTGGTGATGGTTGGTGAAGGTGGTGGTGGTGATAGTGGTGCTGGTGCTGGTGATGGTGGTGATGGTGGGTGATAGTGGTGATAACAGTAGTGGTGATGGTGGTGGTGGTGGTTGGTGATGATGGTGATGGTGGTGGTGATGGTGGTAGTGCTGGTGCTGGTGCTTGTGGTGCTGGGAGGTGATAGTGGTGATAACAGTGGTGATGGTGGTGGTGATGGGTGATGATGATGGTGGTGGTTGGTAATGATGGTGATGACGGTGGTGATGGTGGTGATGATGATGGTGATGGTTGGTGATGGTGGTGATGATGGTGCTGGTGATGGTGGGTGATAGTGGTGATAACAGTAGTGGTGCTGGTGGTGGTGATGGTGGTGGTTGGTGATGATGGTGGCAATGGTGATGATGGTGGCGATGGTGGTGATGGTGGTTGTGATGGTGGTGATGATGATGGTGATGGTTGGTGATGGTGGTGGTGTTGGTGCTGGTGCTTGTGGTGATGGGAGGTGATAGTGGTGATAACAGTGGTGATGGTGGTGGTGATGGGTGATGATGATGGTGGTGGTGGTTGGTGATGATGGTGGTGATGGTGGTGATGGTGGTTGTGATGGTGGTGATGATGATGGTTGGTGATGATGGTGGTGGTGATGGTGGTGGTGCTGGTGCTAGTGATGGTGGTGATGGCAGGTGATAGTGGTGATAACAGTAGTGGTGCTGACGGTGGTGATGGGTGATGATGATGGTGATGGTGGTTGGTGATGATGGTGGCGATGGTGGTGATTGTGGTGGTGATGATAATAGAGATAATAGAGATGATAATGGTGGTGACAGCGCTGCCGGGACCAGTGCTAAGGAAGAAAATTGATGTCCACCATTTTCTATATCTAGACTGTACTCTGGACTGAGATTTATAGGTTTGCCCCTGAAGGTATTTCTAAATTAGAAATAAATTCAGGTGTGTAACGATGGTTGAGAGCTCTACTGTCAGTTGGTAACAAGGGCCCTTTGAACTGAACTGAAATGTTAATGAAAATCTTACTTGGAAATTTCTTCTGTTAAAATTGGGCTTTATAAAAATGTGGTGACCTGAATAGCACAAAGCACAGTACTTGAACTCAGGGGTCATGCACCTTCATCAGATACTTGTCAAGTGATTGAAGTTTTTGCTGGAAAAGGAAGACTACAGAATCAGCTTTAAGAGAAGATATGGAATGTTCATGTTCTATTTGAGAGGTACATAGTCTAGTTCACTGACCTTAAAATAAGAATCAATTAGCTAATCATAGTTTTCTGCCCATAAAATAAGAAATAATGTATTTTGATGACTATAAAAATGCAAGGAGATGGTTTCAGGCTCTCTGACAAGTTCAGAGTGGCGTCTCTTTCAGACATTAATATTTTCAGGATAACTAATAGGAACAAGATCCTAAAATATAAACAGGTTATTTTTAATCTAACTTTTACCTGGAGAATGATGTCTGGAGGCATTTCATAATTTAAGAAGCCAATCCCATGCCAGTACAGTTTTGCTTTATTATTTTTGTAACTTTCTGAGGTCCCAGCTTCAACAACAGAGGCTCCTGACATGATAAAATAATTTTCAAAATTAAAAAAAATCACACAATTCAAAACACCATTTAGATTTTAAGTTGCTGGAAAACTATTACTGGGCAACTTACAAATGAGATAAAACTCATACCAGGAAATTGGTGGTAAACGTATGATTTTCAGCTTTCATTACCACTGAAATCTTGTCACTTTGAGAAAATCATGTTTGTTCTGTGGTTTCACAAAATTTCTAGAACTGATATTATGATAAAGAAATGAAATCTGGAGCCATTAATTTAGACATGGAACTATTAGGTGGATTGTGTTTATTACCTAAAGAAACATATGGGTCCCCACATTTTAACAGCTTTTGTGATAAATAAGCCCGATTCACTCAAAAACAAAAGCAGAAAAACCAGGTGTCATAAATATACTAACAAGTTGTATTTATGATAGCCTTTCTTCAGATTCATTGAGCTTTAATTTTAATCAAAGAAATAAAAAATATACTCATCAAATATTATCCCTTCAAATTAGTTCATTTTAGAAGTAAAAGATGTTTTATACATAAGAAATAAAATGCAAATCACTTCCTTAAATTCCATCTGGGTATCAAAATACAGCCTTAAAAAAACACAAGTATGAGTGAATATTAAATCACCAGTGCCTTTCCTGAGAAGGCAGGATTTGCAATAGTGAAGTTTGAGAGTGTTTATAGATTCTGGATCAAAGGCCTTTGTCAACTACGTGGTTTGTGATACTGTCTCCCAGCCTATGACTTGTCTTTTCATTCTTTTCAATATCTTCTTGCCAAGCAGAAGTTTTAAATTTGGATGAAGCCCAAATTAACCATTCTTTTCCTTTTGGAACTGTATGTCCCACTCTTTGCGCACCATCAACTTGCTTTTTCCCCACTGTCAAAAAGTTAATTAGTTTGGGATTATTTCTGGACTTTCTATTATGTTCCATTCATTTCACACTTTCATTACTGTAGCTTTATAATACTGTAGCTTTATAATACTGTAGCTTAACATCAGGGAGTCCTCCAAATTTGTTCTGCTTTCAAAACTGCTTCAGCTATTTTAGAGAGAGTTCGTAGACTTCTACAAACAGCTGTGCTGGGATTTTGATTGGGATTGTATTGAATCAACAAACTAGCTAGAGAGAATTGCCATCTTAAAAATATTGCAACTTTTAATCCACAAACATGGAAGATCTGTCCAGGTCTTCTATTATTTCTTTCATTTGTGGGTTTTGTTTGTTCATTTGTTCAGTTTTTAGCACACAGATCCTATGAAAATTTTATTAAATTTTATACCCAAGAATTTCATGTCTTTCACTGTCATTGTGAATAGGACTGTTTTTAAGTTGTCTTTTTCCAATTTCTGATCATAAGCATTTAAAAATGATATATATACAGTTGAACTTACTAATTTCACTTATTCTAATAGAGTTTTGATGATCTCTGTAATTTATATGTAAGTAATAATTATTTGGCAGAGTCTTTATGGCTATATATGGAATTTTGTCACCTGCAAATGTGATAGTTTTACTTCTTTTTCTCCCGTTTGGCTGCCTTTTCCTCCTTTTCCTCTCTGATTGCTATGGTTGTGATTTCCAATACGATGCTGAACAAAAGTGGTGAGAACAGGCATCCTAGTCCAGATCCCGATCTTAGAGAAGCGTTCAGCTTTTCACACTGAGTACGATGTTAGCCGTGGGCTTGTCAGAGATGCCTTTATTACGTTGCGGTAGGTTCCCTCTATACACGCTTTGTGTCCTTTTTAGTGATTGCTCTGGCAATATTAATACACATAACTAACTTTTCAAAGTCAATTTACAGTTAATATCTTACCAATGTGTGTAAAATTCAAAACTGTATAACCATAGAGGTCACTTTAGCCTCACCCATCGGCCTTCCCTCAAGGCTTGTCACATCTACATGTAATAAGACCCCATCGGGGACTTCCCTGGCAGTCTAGCGGCTAAGACTCTGCACTCCCAAGGCAGGGGGCCCAGGCTCGCGAGTCACGGAGCAGCTAAGCCTGTGCACAACTAGAGCCCGCGCGCTGCAATTATCCAAGCGCACGTGCTGCGACTACGGAAGCCCGCAGGCTAGAGCCTGTGCTCCTCCACGAGAGAGGCCAGCGGAATGAGAAGCCGGTGCCGCAGCCGGGAGTAGTCCCCGCCCACCGCAACTGGAGAAAACTCGGCATAGCAACAGACCCGGTGCAGGCCAAATTAAAAAAAAAATTTTTTTTTAGAAAAAGGACATTACATACAGTTGAGACACTATCACTTACATCACTAACGGTGCATTGAGACTAGTCATTAGCAGTCCTTTTTGTATGCAGAAGACAAAATGCAATGAAGTTTGTGATGCTTATGCAAACCTGCTGTGGCAGGCAGGCTTTCTCTGTGGTCCTCTTCACAGACGCTAGTGAACGGAGATCGTTCTGAAGTCCTGCCTTTTTACACCGAGCTTAACGTTTCTTTACTCACCTGCTGACTTAAGGGCATAATCAGCCATCTGGACTTGATCTTCTCTCAGCTTTTTCAGTATGTAATTCACCAAGTTGGACATTTCCTGTACAAATTGTAAAAAGAGTTTCCTGTTAACAATTTCCATCAACTCCTTGAGTTTTGACAATTTACTACATTGATTCGCACCTACGTTTGCTAATCGGCCAAACACACACAGGTTCTTCCTCTTGCCTCCGCAGATCAGTGGGGTCCGTGTTTCACAGGCAGCTGAGATGTCAGGGAGCTGAGAGGTGCTGGGCCCCTCGCCAAGGTCGTGGAGGAAGGCTGCATGTCAGTCCCCTGAGGAGCACCCCAAAATGCTCGCACACTGGAACAGCCCAGTGAGGTTGTGTGTGCGACCTGCTGGGCCCCTCTTTCAGTGTCCTGCTTAGCAATGAAGACTGGAGCGTTCTGTAGGTGTTTGGGAATCTAGGCAGTTTACACAGAGCACGTGATTGCTTGTGTTAGAAATTATTCATCTCTTAAATCAATATTGGGTTATAAGGATGTTCTGAGTCTAAGAACCCAAGCATCCTGAGAGAATGTAATGGTCTGAGTTCTAAAGGACAAAGCACTTTGTCCCAGGGCTGTGAGGATGGGGGCTTGGAGGCAGTGGTGGTCAGGGTCAACAGAATGTGTGCTTCAAAAAACAGAATCTCAGGAAAAAGAAACGAAGCCAGTGCTAACAGAAGGAGGAGAAGTAAAGCCAAGCTCTTGGTCTTCAACATCATGTTGCCTGATCTGGTGCTCATTCGGTCAGATACACTAACATTAGGTCCCTGAATAAAAATATTTTACTATTTAAGTATTTGTGTATAAACGTTCAGAGACTGCCACTTGTGAATGAGCAGTCTTTTTTTTTTTTTAACTGCAAAATAAAGCAGTCAGTTACTTATTTGGGTGGAAAGTCAGTCTTACTGCAATACAAAAACTTCCCTGTGACACAGCCATTATGAAACAGTGTGCTTCTGGGGGTGAGCTTTAGTAAAAGTAAAGTAGGGGTTTCCCTGGTGGCTCAGATGGTGAAGAGTTTGCCTGCAATGTAGGAGACCCAGGTTCGATCCCTGGGTCGGGAAGAGCCTGTGGCGAAGGGAATGGTTAGCCACTCCAGTATTCCTGCCGAGAGTTCCAAGGACAGAGGAGTCTGGCGGGTTGCAGTCCAAGGGGTTGCAAGAGTTGGACATGACTGAACAACGTACACTTCACTTTACAAGCTAATGTAGGNAACTGCAAAATAAAGCAGTCAGTTACTTATTTGGGTGGAAAGTCAGTCTTACTGCAATACAAAAGCTTCCCTGTGACACAGCCATTACGAAACAGTGTGCTTCTGGGGGTGAGCTTTAGTAAAAGTAAAGTAGGGGTTTCCCTGGTGGCTCAGATGGTGAAGAGTTTGCCTGCAGTGTAGGAGACCCAGGTTCGATCCCTGGGTCGGGAAGAGCCTGTGGCGAAGGGAATGGTTAGCCACTCCAGTATTCCTGCCGAGAGTTCCAAGGACAGAGGAGTCTGGCGGGTTGCAGTCCAAGGGGTTGCAAGAGTTGGACATGACTGAACAACGTACACTTCACTTTACAAGCTAATGTAGAAAAGGAATTTTCAAGAAGAAAGAACACAGACCACACGTCCCAGCCATCATTACATTTCCCCATCACACACGTTGTCCGCTTTCTGAAAGTGGACACGCCCCTGCCTCCCTCCCAGGCTCACTTACCTCGTCGATGACCTCAGTGTGGTTCCAGCCTTCAGTGGGGTCTATGTCGGCCTTCCAGCTGTAATTGTGCAGACCATCCCGCATGTCTCTAAGCAGTGCCTTCAGAGCATCTATTTGTTCAATTAAAAAGAGAATTTCCCGGAAGTTGTTTTCCAAAGTCTGACTCTCCTTCCTGTGAACGGAGACCTTCACTGTGAAAGGAGGAAGCAGTGGGCTCCCTGCCAGCCCCATGCTGGGCTTCAGAGCCAGCAAAACCCAGGAGTGCTTAACATTGCAGAAGAGAACCCTGAGTGAGGCGTGCCCAGGCGATGCCCCCTTTTCTAGAGAACTGCCCTTCGCTGTGCATGAGAAGCAAAGACATTCTGGGAAGCACTCCTGAGAGCATCCACCGCAGGCGTGGGCTGCGCTCTGTGCAGGGAAGCGGGGCTTAAAGGACTTCACTCATCCCATTCCTCCCTCGGGGATCGGGGCCACGCTGACTTGAGCTGGGCAACTTCACAGTGCTCCAAACCCCCTCTCATTGCCTTAGGGGCCGGACACCTTGCACTTTAAGTGGGGATGCCAACCAAGCCCTGAAATTCTGTGAATCAGCCTTTAGAGACGAGTGACTGAAAGATTTAGGGGCCTAGGGCTGTCTCTTATACACATCTTTTACTACGCTTTGGGTAAAATTAAACCAAGAAATGAGCCCCCACATTGACCCAAAATGTGTTACACTTCACCAATTTGCTGAACTTTGATCACACAAATAGCTCCATCCCCAAAGCAAGCTTTTGTTATGTGTATACAGTTTCCCTTGTGCTTTTGACTTTCTTTCTCTACCCTTTAAAGCTGAAGATTTTTGAGGAGAGAGAGAGAGAGAGCACACTGGGGGAAATTAATTTATCCTGTAAATCTAAAGTTTATGGCTAGAGTCTTTGAATCGTAGCACCACAACAAAAAATAAAGTTTCATGAGTTCAATCATTTTGTAATGAAAATCATAATATTTAAACTACGAGTCAATTTTGTAAAAGAATTGGGACTTCCCTGGTTATCCAGTGGTTAAGAATCTGCCTGCCAATGCAGGGGATGCAGGTTTGATTCCTGATCTGAGAAGACCCCACACGCCACAGGGCAACGAAGCCTGTGGGCCACAAGTACTGAGCCCTCGATCCAGAGCTCGCGAGTTGCAGCTACTAAGCCTGTGTGCACAGCTACTGAAGCCCGCCAGCCCAGAGCCCACTGTCCGCAACAGAGTAGCTTCTGCTTACTGCAACTAGAGAAAGCCCACACACAGCAGGGAAGACCCAGCACAACCAAAAATAAATGGATAACTAAAAGAATTGGATACATCATGATTAAATAATGCCCCACAGTTATATATACTTTTCATCTATATACTGACCTATATAAACATATATTTCATATTTGACATATATATTTATATATATATATCATCTCATATAGGTAGCCTGTTCAGGGAGGCATGCTAGTTTTATTTCAAACCTTCTTTATGATCCTGTTTTAATTTTCTTGGTTCATGTGCAAATATTGAGAAAAACAATGAGAAGTATTTTGTCTTACTAAAAGGATTTTTTTTTTCCACTTTTAAAATATGGTCTATTTCTTAAAGGATTCTTGCCTGAAGGATTCACTCATAATTCCTCTCTAATGAGCAACTGTGTGCACTTTTCTGCTCCCATCCAGTATGACTCAACTGCAAGTGTCTGTAGATGCTGACTGTGACTGGCAGCAGGCTCGCATCAAAGGACGGCAGTCTGTTTTATAACTCGAGACCCACAGCATCTAAAGGTGCTCCAATGACACACAAGGCAGGTAAGCACCGTGCTTAACGCTGAGCCCCCTTCACAGAGGGACCCCGAGGGGATGGAGTGAGGCATAAACCTCTGAGGGAAACANGCTGCAGGATGCCTTCATCTCAAGATTCGCAAATGCGTCTGCAGACGCTCCAAGTAAAGGTCACGTGGGCAGTTCCGGGGGCTGGGCCAGGAAATGGCTTCTTGGGTCGCTTTCACCGCAGGAGCCATGCATGTGCTCTCTGACAAACAAGGCCCGTCCTCCCAGCCGACATCTGTGCTTCCATGGTTCAGACTCTGGCTTCCCAGCACTTTGCTGTCAAAATGGTTCAAGGCACGGGGGCATCTTATCCACCCTACTGCACACTGCACAGGAAACAATTACCTCACTTTTTTTTTCCTGCTGAGCATTTTAATTTCATTTTTAAAATTTTTATTGGAGCATCGCTGCTTCATGACGTGTGAGTTTCTGCTGTACAGCAAAATGAATCAGCGACCTGTATGCACGTATCTCCTCCTTTTTGGATTTCCTTCCCATTTAGGTCCCCACAGAGCATGGAATAGACTTCCCTGTTCTATACAGTAGGTTCTCACTAGTGAGCAATTTAACTTATTACAGGCTCTCCTCAATATTTTTCTTTGTACAGAGATGTGGAGTTGGGAGCTGATTTTTGCTGGGGAGAAATTCTTATTTCCAGTGTTTCAATTGCTGTTTGAATAGGTTTCCTCTCGCTAGGGGCAGTGTTTTGCATTTCTGTTACGTTTTTCTGTTTTACCCTTAAAAAAACATATAGAAAGTATGTCTTCACTAATTTGCTGATAAATGAATCCTTTACCGACTAAGGTCTGTCTAGTCAAGGCTATGGTTTTTCCAGTAGTCATGTATGGATGTGACAGCTGGACTGTGAAGAAGGCTGAGCACCAAAGAATTGATGCTTTTGAACTGTGGTGTTGGAGAACACTCTTGAGAGTCCCTTGGACTGCAAGGAGATCCAACCAGTCCATTCTGAAGGAGATCAGCCCTGGGATTTCTTTGGAAGGAATGACGCTAAAGCTGAAACTCCAGTACTTTGGCCACCTCATGCGAAGAGTTGACTCATTGGAAAAGACTCTGATGCTGGGAGGGATTGGGGGCAGGGGGAGAAGGGGACGACCGAGGATGAGATGGCTGGATGGCATCACGGACTCGATGGACGTGAGTCTGAGTGAACTCCGGGAGATGGTGATGGACAGGGAGGCCTGGCGTGCTGCGATTCATGGGGTCGCAAAGAGTCGGACACGACTGAGCGACTGAACTGAACTGAACTGAACTGAACTAAAAATGGATGTGAGAGTTGGACTGTGAAGAAGGCTGAGCGCCGAAGAATTGATGCTTTTGAACTGTGGTGTTGGAGAAGACTCTTGAGAGTCCCTTGGACTGCAAGGAGATCCAACCAGTCCATTCTGAAGGAGATCAACCCTGGGATTTCTTTGGAAGGAATGATGCTAAAGCTGAAACTCCAGTACTTTGGCCACCTCATGCGAAGAGTTGACTCATTGGAAAAGACTCTGATGCTGGGAGGGATTGGGGGCAGGAGGAGAAGGGGACGACCGAGGATGAGATGGCTGGATGGCATCACGGACTCGATGGACGTGAGTCTGAGTGAACTCCGGGAGATGGTGAGGGACAGGGAGGCCTGGTGTGCTGCGATTCATGGGGTCGCAAAGAGTCGGACACGACTGAGCGACTGAACTGAACTGAACTGACAGCTTAACATTTTCCTAATTTTTAAAAGCATTTGCCTCGTTCCCAAAAGGACTTCAGGTGGCTTCCACTTTAGGAAGAAACATAGAATAAAAAGTCATTGAACAAAAAAGTGAGGCAATGAGAGTGAACAGAAAACAAGGACTGGAAAAGGACAAAAACATGTGAAAGATGGGTGTGACATCAATTCCTAGAGTTCTCAGCGGTGGCCCTACGTTTGTTCCTAACATGGTAACAACGGAATTGGGTGTGGGTGAGAGGGAATGGAGAAAACAAGAGTTGACAGCAGTCCACAGGGTAAAAAGAAAACCTCAACGATGTGGCAGAGGCTGCTGTGCATACGGCTGGTAATCCATCCCTTCCATGAGGCTCCTGTGCTAAGAACATGCTGGGTCTCCTAAAACTTTCCCAGGGTTTCCTTCCTCGCAGGTGNCAGCAGTCCACAGGGTAAAAAGAAAACCTCAACGATGTGGCAGAGGCTGCTGTGCATACGGCTGGTAATCCATCCCTTCCATGAGGCTCCTGTGCTAAGAACATGCTGGGTCTCCTAAAACTTTCCCAGGGTTTCCTTCCTCGCAGGTGGGCAGAGCCCCATGGACGGTTAGGACAGCCGTCCAAAGCCTTCATTAAGACTTCGCAGCAACTCCAACAAAGCACCTGCTGCCCAACCCTAAACATGCTCACTAAAGGAGGGCCAGTGGGCATCTGCAGTCAGTTGAATGGGTGTAGAATTGGCAGCCTCCTGAGAAATGACAAGGTGAAGGAGAGAACGCAAAGAAACAGCTGTGGGCAGGGCCACAGCCTTGCTTCTTCTTGTTTCATTGTTTTACCCTTAAAAATATGGAAGACTTATCAATTAAAAATAAATATTTTTTAAAATACGGAAGCCTTCACAAATCTGCAAGTCGTCCTTGTATGGGGGCTGTGCTGATCTCTGCATTGATCCAGTTTTTGTATATGAGCTGCCAAGGTGAGCGCGGTTTTGTTTTTTTCAGGTAAGGTTGACTGAGATCCAAAACTTTGTCTTAGAATGTGGCTCTGATACTTCGAGCTGGGACAGATTGGATGCAAGAGCTCACAAATGCCTCACGTGGCCAGTAGTTCTCTTCTCTCTTTTTTTTAAACAAAACTGTCACAAGTTAGGGCTTCCCAGGTGGCACTAGTGGCAAAGAATTCACTACCCAGTGAACCCACCTGCCAGTGCAGATGACAGAAGAGACGTGGATTGGATCCCTGGATTGGGAAGATCCCCTGGAGGAGGACATGGCAACCCACTCTAACATTCTTCCCTGGACAATCCTATGGACAGAGAAGCCTGGCAGGCTTCAGTCCTTACGTCGCAGAGTCAGACAGGACTGAACAACTTAGCATGCATGCAAGTTATCTAATTTTAAACCCTGTAACTGAAGCTATCAGATTGGCCAAAAGTTCGTTCAGGTTTTTTCCTGTAAAATGGCTCTAGTAGTGCTTAGCTGTCTTTAACTTCGTTTGAAACAATTTTGTTAGATTGTATTGTGACTGCTGACATATCAGTGTGCATGTTTAAAAAACATCAAATTGGTGAATTTTTGTGTGGCCATTGTAATATTGAAGACAGAAGGAAAAAGGAACATTTTTGGCATATTATGTTTGGCATAATATGCGTATACCGTTTTTGGCATATTTAATATATCAAGAAAGATAAAAATGCAACTGAAACACAAAGATTTGCGGAGAAGCTGCTGTGAGTGATCGAACATGGAAAAAGTGGTCTGTGAAGTTTTGTGCTGGAGATTTCTGGCTGAACGATGCGCCACATTCGGGTAGACCAGTTGACAGGGATCAGATCGAGACATGAAGTGAGATTATTCAACGTTATGTCACGTGGGAGATAGCCACCAAATTCAAAATATCTGAATCAAGTGTTGAAAATCATTTGCACCAGCCTGGTTACGTTAATCGCTTTGCTGTTAGGTTCCTCATAAAGCCTACATATTTCCACCTGTGATTCTCTACTGAAACATGATGAAAATGGTCTATTTTTAAAACAAATTGTGATGAACAATGAAAAGCTGAAAAGACTGTGGGGCAAGTGAAATGAACCACCACCAGCCACACCAAATGAATATGTTCTGCTCTCAATTAGACCAACTGAAGTTAGTACTCAATAAATAGTGTCCAGAATTAGTCAACAGAAAACACATAATATTCCATCAGGATAATGCAAGACTGCATGTTTCTTGGATAACCAGGCAAAAACTGTCGCAGCTTGGCTGGGAAGTTCTGATTCATCTGCTCTATTCACCAAACATTGCATCTTTGGATTTCTATTTATTTCAGTCTTTATAAAATTCTCTTAATGGAAAAAGTTTCAATTCCCTGTAAAACTGTAAAAGGTACATGAAACAGTTCTTTGCTCAAAAAGATAGGACATTTTGGGAAGATGGAATTATGAAGTTGCCTGAAAAATGACAAAAGATAATGGAACAAAATGATGAATATGTTTCAATAAAGTTCTTGGTGAAAATGAAAAATGTATCTTTTATTCTTACCTGAAAAATCAAAGAAACTTTTTGGCTAACCTAATACACTGATTGCAGATTGTACCTATGGTTAGATCATTAAGCTTGCTGCTTTACACAGAGTTTTAGACCTAAACCAATTAAATATTTGGAGCGAGTAATTTGCAATCATTGGTCTTAAGCCCTTCATTGTGATGGTGAGTATATGGTCACTGAGACTGTACCGTGTGTGACAGCTGAACTGTGTAAGTAAACAGGACAGGCCAATGGCCACGCGCAGCAAAGCTGGAGTTTGTATTTCATCTGTGGAATTTACAGCTATGTTGCTTTAGGCACACACAGAAATTCCCTTAATTGTTCTGATCCAGCATTCTGATCTATAAATAGGTTTGCTCCCGTGGAAGGATAAAGTGATACCTGTATTTAATGTACTTACAAATAACTTCTGGCGCATTATCCTCCCGTTCTCCATGGTGGGAGACTGGGCGGTGGGGCACACCTACCTTTCTGAAAAGCAGTATTGGGACTTTCCTGGCGGTTCAGTGGTTAGGACTCCATGCTTCTACTGCAGGGGGCATGCGTTCAGTCCCTTGTTAGGGAACTAAGATCCTATATGCACTGTGGCCAAAATTCTTTTTTTTAAAGCGGTATTGATTAATTAAGATTCACTATTAAAAGGTCACCTAAAAATTGTGACTATCCTTCCTGTATCCTTCTTTTAGTTTATCCTAAGTAAAAAATCAAGAATGAGTGAAAAGATTCAGCAACAATGATGTTTATAATATTGAAAAGTTGAAAACAATTCGATTGTTGAGAAATAAGTATTTGTTGAATATATTATTTATACATAAGAATATTAGTTAGCAATCAAATGCTGTTAAAAATAATATCTAAGGACTCCCCTGCTGGCTTAGCAGCCAAGACTCCATGCTCCCAGTGAGGGGGCCCTGGTTCTATCTCTGGTCAGGAAACTAGATCTTGCCTGCTACAACTAAGACCCAGCACAGACAAATAAATAAACAAATATTTTTTAAAATAATAATGTCTAAAGACAAGGGAACATCTTAAAATCTATTGTTAGTTGAATCTTTAAAAAGGCCATGAAACAGCTCCTATTGCATGTAGCTTGGGATCTATAAGGAAGTCACATGGAAATGAGTCACAGATTCATATGGTTTCTAGCAGAACTCTCTTCTGTGTGAAAAACAGGTTAACCATTGGTCGTCGATCATAGTAACACGCTGATGTTGTTTAGTTGCTAAGTCGAGTCTGCTTGTTTCGAGACCCCAAGCCTGCCAGGTGTCCTCTGTCCACGGGATTTTCCAGGTAAATTTTCCATGAGTGGGTTGCCATTTCCTTCTCTAGGGGATCTTCCCCAGCAAGGGATGGAACCTGTGTCTCCTGTATTGGAAGGCGGATTCTATACCATTGAGCCACCAGGGAGACCCAGTAAAATGCTACCCGCGTGAAAAATACAGGGTGTAGATGCTCAGTCTTAGAAATGTTTAAGGAGAAGGCACTGTCGAGTGTGCTGATCCACCTAAACCCTCGAAGTGGAGAGGAAGGCGGCCTTTCAAAATGACAGCACACTCACCCATCCCTTCATCCACTCGTGCCGGTGTCTGCGGAGCCTCTGTGTTCCGGGAGCGGTGTCAGGCTTGGACAAGATCTCTGCTCATTTCAACGAGCCCATGGTGAAGTAGAGGCGACACGTGATGTACGGGGACTGTCACCAGTAGGCGGCTGGCCACAGAAGTCTGCCAGGTGACATTTGAGGTGGGCTGAAATGCCAGAGAGGAGTTACTCCTGCAAAGATCTGGGGCGAATATCATAGGCAGAGGGAATATAGGGTTCTTTAGAAAAACAGAGTAGGATGTGTGTATTTACACAGATAGACTTATTTTAAGGAACTGGCTCGTGTGATTGTGGAGGCTGGGAGTCTAAAATCCGTGGGGCAGCCCAGCAGGTCCATGACTCGGGGGAGATCTGATGTTGCAGCTCAGGTCTGAAGGCATCTGGAGGTGGAACGTCTTCGTTTTTAGGAGAACTTGGTCTTTTTTCTCCTAAAACCTTCAACTGATTAGACGAGGCCCACCCACCATATGGAGGAGAATCTGTTTTACTCAAAGTCTACGGATTTAAATGTGAAACTTACTTTAAATATACCTTCGGAGTAACATCTAGACGAGTGTTTGACCAAACATCTGACCACTATAGCTAGCAAAAGTGGCCCATACAATTAGGCATCACAATACAGTTGATCACGATTTGACAATAACTGGAGGTCGCCGCCGTCCACGTCTCATCTGTTTTTTTGGTGATGAGCTCTCTCTGGCTCCTCCTGTGGGTCTAGGGCCTGGGCTTTGATGTGGAGACCTGTGGTGTAGAGTTATCTCGGGTTTCCACAAACCCACAAGGAGATGCCCTTCCATCTGGGACCTGATTCTTACAGATTCTCAGTGTGGGCAAAGTGAGCAGCATCCTTGAGCCTGTGGGTGCTTCCTGTGTAACCTGTGAATTCCCCGGGGAATGATCCTCACTAGGCTGGAAAGCTGCAGGGACCACACGAGCTCCATCTTCCCCTTTAGGGGCTCCTCATGAGGAGCACCCTGAGATTCAGAAGTTGCTGGATGAACTGGGAAAAAGAGAATTTCAGAAGCCCCAAGGGAACTCAGGTCAAGTCTGCTGACTGGTGAGTTCGTTGATCTGTCCCTTCTTCCAGCGGAGCAGCGGCTGACTTGATTACGCTGGCTTCTCTTGTTATGGGATTCAGCAGTTGCGGGGCATGGGCTTAGTTGCTCCTTGGCATGTGGAATCCTCCCAGACCAGGGATCAAACCCGCGTTTCCACGTTCCCTGCATTGGCAGGTAGATTTTTAACCACCAGACCCCCAGGGAAGTCCTGGGGTCTCTTTCTTAATAGTACTAATCCCAGTCAGGGGGCTCCACCCTCATGACCTAATAACTTCCCAAAGGACCCACCTCCTAATACCTGGAGTTTGCTGTTGTTGGTTAGCTGCTAAGTCATGCCCAACTCTTT
>SJYX01000096.1:7596-43511 GCA_006410675.1 Oreotragus oreotragus
CTTCACATTCCAGGATGTCTGGCTCTAGGTGAGTGATCACACCATCGTGATGATCTTGGTCATGAAGTTCTTATTTGTACAGTTCTTCCATGTATTCTTGCCACCTCTTCTTAATATCTTCTGCTTCTGTTAGGTCCATACCATTTCTGTCCTTTATCGAGCCCATCTTTGCATGAAATGTTCCCTTGGTATCTCTAATTTTCTTGAAGAGATCTCTAGTCTTTCCCATTCTGTTGTTTTCCTCTATTTTTTTGCACTGATTGCTGAGGAGGGCTTTCAACTGTCAAGTGACATTTAAATTATTTGGTGATTATGAATAATACTGCTGTGTATATTCTTATGAAATATGTTTTGGGACACTTTAACTTTTATTGGATAAATGTCTAGGAGTAGAATTAGTAGATCCGTGGTGTAGATATAGGTTTAACAGAAACCACAGAACTACACTCCAAAGTTGTACCATTTTACATTTTACTTTGTTGACATACTTTAGCAACAAAGTATGACAGCTCCACATGCTACATACTTTCAGGAATGCTTGATACTGTCAGTCTTTTAAATTTTATTCATTCTAGTGAGTATCTAGTTGTATCTCATTATGGCTTTAATTTTTATCTGTTGAAGATCTTTTCTATATGTTTATTTGCCATCCACATGCCATCTTTTGTGAAGATTTCTTTAAATATTTTGTCATATTTTGTTGGATTATTCATCTCACTGTTTTGTAGACATTTTAAAATACATTTTAGATACCTGTTCTTTTTTCATATATGAGTTAGAAATATTTGTCTGTGACTTGCGTTTTCATTTTCTTCATGGTGTCCTTCAAAAAAACAAACATATTAAAGGTTGATGAAGTTCAAGTTATCAGTATTTTCCTTTTGTGGGTCGTATGTTTTATGTCTTATCTAAGAAATATGTTTCTATTGTAGGGCTATGGATATTTCTCTCCTAATTTTTCTTCTAAAAATTTAATTGTTTCACTTCTAAAAATTCAATTGTTTCTCTCAAGTGATTAATTTCAAATTAGCTTTTGTATATAGATTTTGGTGAGAATTGAGGATCATTTATTCCCACATTGATATCTATTTGTTCTAGCATTATTTGTAAGCAGGGCTTCCCTGATAGCTCAGTTGGTAAAGAATCCACCCGTGATGCAGGAGACCTGGGTTCAATCCTGGGTTGGGAAGATCCCCTGGAGAAGGGAAATGCTACCCATTCCTGTATTCTGGCCTGGATAATTTCATGGACTGTGTAGTTCATGGGGTCGCAAAGAGTCGGACATGACTGAGTGACTTTCACTTTCACACTTCATTATTGGTAAGCCAATAAACAAATATCAATATACTTTCCTGTTCCCATTGAGTTCTACTTGGTAGTTTTGTTGAAAATCAATTGAAAATATATGAGATCTATTTTTGAACTCCATATTTTGTTCCTTAGTGTTTGCCAAATTAGATTATTATTTTACTAGAATACTTAACATTTTTTTTTAAATTGGGAGATAATAGCTTTACAATGTTGTTTTGGTTCTGCCATACAACAATGTGAATGAGCCATAAGTATTCCTATTTCCCCTCCCTCTTGCACCTCCTCCCATCCCCTACCCCATCCTACCCCTCCAGGTTGTCACAGGGTGCAGGCTGAGCTCCCTGTGTTATACAGCAACTTACACTGGCTATCTGTTTTACAGATGGTAATGTATATGTTTCATTGCTCCACTCTCAGTTCGTCCCAGCCTTTCCTTCCACTGCTGTGTGCACAAGTTTGCTCTATCTGTGTCTCTATTCCTGGCTGAAAATAGGATCATTGGTACCATTTTTCTAGATTCCACATGTATGTTAATATACGATATTTGTTTTTCTTACTTCACTCTGGATAACAGGCTCTAGGTTCATTCACCTCTGAATGAACCTAGAATTGACTTAAATTCATTCCTTTTTATGGCTGAATAATATTTCATTGTATATACACGTACCGCAACTTCTTTATCCATTCATCTGTTGATGAACATCTAGATTGCTTCCACATCCTTGCAATTGTAAATAGTGCTGCAGTGAACTTTGGGCTACATGTGTCTTTTTGAATTATGGTTTTCTCAGGGTATATGCCCAGTAGTGGGATTTCTGGGTCATATGGTAGTTTTATTCCTAGTTTTTAAAGAAATTTCTATACTGTTTGCCATAGTAAGTAAGTAAAGTCACTCAGTCATGTCCAACTCTTGGTGACCCCATGGACTGCAGCCCACCAGGCTCCTCAGTCCATGGGATTCTCCAAGCAAGAATACTGGAGTTGTAAGCCAATAAACAAATATCAATATACTTTCCTGTTCCCATTGAGTTCTACTTGGTAGTTTTGTTGAAAATCAATTGAAAATATATGAGATCTATTTTTGAACTCCATATTTTGTTCCTTAGTGTTTGCCAAATTAGATTATTATTTTACTAGAATACTTAACATTTTTTTTTAAATTGGGAGATAATAGCTTTACAATGTTGTTTTGGTTCTGCCATACAACAATGTGAATGAGCCATAAGTATTCCTATTTCCCCTCCCTCTTGCACCTCCTCCCATCCCCTACCCCATCCTACCCCTCCAGGTTGTCACAGGGTGCAGGCTGAGCTCCCTGTGTTATACAGCAACTTACACTGGCTATCTGTTTTACAGATGGTAATGTATATGTTTCATTGCTCCACTCTCAGTTCGTCCCAGCCTCTCCTTCCACTGCTGTGTGCACAAGTTTGCTCTATCTGTGTCTCTATTCCTGGCTGAAAATAGGATCATTGGTACTATTTTTCTAGATTCCACATGTATGTTAATATACGATATTTGTTTTTCTTACTTCACTCTGGATAACAGGCTCTAGGTTCATTCACCTCTGAATGAACCTAGAATTGACTTAAATTCATTCCTTTTTATGGCTGAATAATATTTCATTGTATATATACGTACCGCAACTTCTTTATCCATTCATCTGTTGATGAACACCTAGATTGCTTCCACATCCTTGCAATTGTAAATAGTGCTGCAGTGAACTTTGGGCTACATGTGTCTTTTTGAATTATGGTTTTCTCAGGGTATATGCCCAGTAGTGGGATTTCTGGGTCATATGGTAGTTTTATTCCTAGTTTTTAAAGAAATTTCTATACTGTTCGCCATAGTAAGTAAGTAAAGTCACTCAGTCATGTCCAACTCTTGGTGACCCCATGGACTGCAGCCCACCAGGCTCCTCAGTCCATGGGATTCTCCAAGCAAGAATACTGGAGTGGGTTGCCATTTCCTTCTCCAGGGGATCTTCCCAACCCAGGGATTGAACCTGGGTCTCCCACATTGGAGGCAGACACTTTAACCTCTGAGCCACCAGGGAAGTGGCTGTATCAATTGACATCCCCATCCACTGTGCAAGGGGGTTCTCTTTTCTCCACATCCTCTTCAGCATTTACTGTTTGTAGATTTTTTGATGATGGCCATTCTGACCAGTGTGAGGCGATACCTGATTTTGATTTGCATTTCTCTAATAAGTGATCGTGGTCGTTTTCCATGTGTTTATTAGCTGTCTGTATGTCTTCTTTGAAGAAATGTCTGTTTAGGTCTTCTGCCCATTTTTCGATTGGGTTGTTTTTCTGATTTTGAGCTGCTTGTATATTTTGGAGATTAATCCTTTGTCCATTCCTTCATTTCAGTTAGCTCCTCCCATTCTGAGTCTTGTCTTTCCATTTTGTATATGGTTTCCTTCATTGTGCAAAACTTTTTAAGCTTAATTAGGCCCCATTTGTTTATTTTATTTCCATTACTCTAGGAGCTGGGTGATAGATGGTCTTGCTGCAATATATGTTAAGAGTGTTCTGCCTAAGTTTTCCACTAAGAGTTTTATAGTTTCTGGTCTTACATTTAAGTCTTTAATCCATTTTTGAGTTTTTGTGTATGGTGCTTAGGAAGTGTTCTAATTTCATTCTTTTACATGTAGCTGTCCAGTTTTCCCAGCACCACTTATTGAAGTGACTGTCTTTTCTCCATTGTATATTCTTGCCTCCTTTGTCAGAGATAAGGTGCCCATAGGCGCAAGGGTTTTCTTCTTTCATTCTTGATACTGGTTGCTTGTCTGTCTCTGATTTGATTCAGTCTTGTCAAAAGTTTAAAATGTTGATTAGACATTTTAAAGAATCAAATTTTGGCTTTAATATTTTAATCCTTTAAATATTATTCACCATTTCCTAATTTCTTGATGGATATTTAGCTCATTAACATTTATCTGTCTTGTATTTAGAAGTTAATATCTTAAATGTATAATACTGATTTTGCTACATCCCACAAGCTCTTTTCATGAAATACTCGGCTCAAAGTATTCTCTAATTTCCATCATGGTTTAATTCTGAAAGTGAAAGTGAAGTCGCTCAGTTGTGTCTGACTCTTTGCGATCCCGTGGACTGTAGCCTACCAGGCTCCTTCCTCCATGGGATTCTCCAGGCAAGAACACTGGAGTGGGTTGCCATTTCCTACCTACTGGTTATTTAGAAGTGAATTTCTATATTGATGGAAATATTCTAGCTGAATTATATTTCAGTTTAATTGCATTTTCACAAAGCATATTCAATAGATTCAATACTTTTTGAGACTTGCCTTATGGCCCAAGACATCAATCAATTTTTGAAAAATGTTTTGTTCAAATTGTATTTCGTCTGTGTTATATCACTCCCACAATGTATGAATCTATTTCTCCTTATAGTTCTATGTTTCCTTTAAATATTCTGAGGCTGTGTCATTAGAGGACTAAAATTTAAGATTGTCTTATTTCCCCAGTAAGTCAAGCCTTTGATCATTGTGAAGTGTCAGTTTTAATCTACAGTAATGCTTTTCACCTTCAAGCATTCTTTAAATCAGTGGTCCCCAGCCTTTTTGGCACCAGGGACCAGTTTTGTGGAAGAGAATTTTTCCATGGACCAAGGTTGGGGGAATCGTTTCAGAATGACTCAAGCACATTAAATTTATTGTGAGCTTTATTTCTGTTATTATTACAGCAGCTCCACCTCAGATCATCAGGCAGATTCCAGAGGTTGGGGACCCTTGCTTTAAATGATACTAATATGCTACATAAATTTTAGGTCATGGCTTCCAGTGAAAATTCTTGTGCTTTTTTTTGAATACTGAATAAAGCATGTCCTTATCTTTTGGATTTCCTTGCTTTGCTTGAGAAATTAGCTAATTCCTAAAACTTTAAATAATATATTTGTACACTTTAACATTATTAGACTTTCACCCTTTTGGAATCCTTATATATCCTGTCAATAACTACAAGGTCTACTTTTTTCCCCCAAGAGATTCAAGTGACAGAATTTAAATAGGGTAAATCTATTTACTTAATATAATTACTAATGTAAGTTTAAAGCAATAGTAGTATCCCCTCATTTGTGATTTGACTTTCCATGGTTTCAGTTACCCAAGCATGTTCAGAAAATAAATGAAAAATTCCAGAAATAAAGCATAAGTTTTAAATTAGGCACTGTTCTGATTAACACATTAATCCAACACAGTCCAATTCTGTTTTTCTCAGGATTCCCCAACCATTGACATTATCATGGATCAGTGATCCAGGATCACCTGAAGTGGGCGATGCTCCCTCTGACTTCCCATCTCACTTCATCTCATCTCCTCCTGAAGGTATTGTATCATCACATGTCATCACAAGAAGGGTAAGTATAGTACAATAAGGTATTTTGAGGGAGAAATAGACTGCATTCACATAATTTTTCTTATAGTACAACTTCTCTATTTTATTAAGACCGTGATGCTGGAAAAGACTGAGGGCGGGAGGAGAAGGGAGGTGACAGAGGATGAGATGGTTGGATGACATCACTGACTCAATGGACACGAGTTTGAGCAACCTATAGAAGATAGTCAAGGACAGGGAAGCCTGGTCTGCTGCAGTCCATGGGGTCGAAAAGTCGGACATGACTGAGTGAACAAGTCTTAATGTGCCTTATTCATACATTAAACTTTGTCATAGGTATGTAGAGGAAAAAAAATATATCATGTCTATATAGAACTTGGTACTATCTGTGGTTTCAGGAATCCAGTGGGCGTCTTGGAATACATTNCACGACTGAGTGAACAAGTCTTAATCTGCCTTATTCATACATTAAACTTTGTCATAGGTATGTAGAGGAAAAAAAATATCATGTCTATATAGAACTTGGTACTATCTGTGGTTTCAGGAATCCAGTGGGCGTCTTGGAATACATTCCCTGCAAATCAGGAGGGACTATTATGAACCATTCTACCACAATGACCTTTTTATTTTCATGTCTTTTGTCCATTGCCTGTGTGTAAGATTTTAACAATTTTCCTGAAGTTTAATTATATCTAGGAATAAATTGCTTTTAATTTATACTGCTTTGGTTTCTTACACCTTCTCAGATCTGGTAGTCCATATCTTTAGCTTTAGAAAACTGTCATTGACTCCAGTATTTTTTTCTTACTTCTGCTCTCATTGTGTCCTCTTTTTCTTAGTTTCTTGTCAGTGTTGAATCTCTAGAGTTTTATTTTGAATACTTCCTCCTGACTTGCCTTCCAATCCTGTAAAATTATTTCTAATTTGCTATTAAGCCCAGTCATTGCATTCTTAATTGGGGTTACTATGTTAGTTCTTGTATTCTTTTCACCAAATCTGCTCTGTAATGTTGCGATTTCCTGTTCCTTGGAAATGCTGGCCATCTTATCTTTACTTCCTGAACATGGTGAGCTAATGGCCCCAATATTTGGAGCCTCTGCACCTTTTCTTCTGACAGTTTTCCTGGTTCTCATGCATGATTGTCTCTTGTTTATCCTCGTGTGACAAGACTTTATTATTATTTTTAAAATGTATTGGAGTATAGTTAATTTACAATGTTGTGTTAGTTTTAGGTGGCCGGCAAAGTGACTCAGTTATATATACACATACGCCCACTGCTTTTTAGATTCTTTTCCTAGATAGGTCACCACAGATCAGGGGTGGAGTTCCCTGTGCTATACAGCGGGTCCTTGTTAGACCTGTTTTACATATAGCAGTGAGTATATGTCCGTTCCAATCTCCCAAATTATGCTTTCTCCCACTCCTTACCCACCAGTAAGCATGTCTGTTTTCTACTTCTGTGACTATTTGTTTCATAAATAAGTTAACTTGTACCTTTTTTTTTAGATTCCACATATAAGCAATATCATAGTATATTTGTCTTTTTCTGTCTGACTTACTTCAAGACTTCATTTTGAAAAAGGGTTGGTTTGTACAGGTTACAGTGACACTCTTCAGAAAGAATCTGTTGCAGTTACCTGAGAGCGCTAGCAATTTGGTATTGTTTTACCTTGGCACTATTGACATTTCAAGCGGGATCATTCTTTATTGCGAGAGCGTGTCCTGTGTTTTACAGCATGTTCAGTAGTATCTTGGTCTCTTCCCACTAGACGCTATAATATTTCTTCACAGTTAAAATGTCTCCAGATTTTGACAAATGCTCTCTGGTCCTTAAACCACTGTCTTAACCCAAAACAAGAGAATTTTATCAGGTTTAAATATAGCAGTCCTTGATCTTCACTTTTGTCCCAATTCAAGTATTATCCTGTTTTTCCAGTTGTCCTCAGTGGAGACTAGACTCAAATTTAACATGAGGATGTATGAGCACACACTCATTCCTGCTGCCTGGACAGCCATGTATGTTTAGAATCCCAGTATCCACAGTTGCAAGTAAGTTCTGTCAATACTGTGTGATTCTCACACGGGCCATCCTGCTGATTGTAAAGGCTTTTTCTTTGCCATGCTGCTGCTAAGTTGCTTCACTCGTGTCTGACTCTGTGAGATCCCATAGACAGCAGCCCACCAGGCTCCCCCCGTCCCTGGGATTCTCCAGGCAAGAACACTAGAGTGGGTTGCCATTTCCTNTGATTCTCACACGGGCCATCCTGCTGATTGTAAAGGCTTTTTCTTTGCCATGCTGCTGCTAAGTTGCTTCACTCGTGTCTGACTCTGTGAGATCCCATAGACAGCAGCCCACCAGGCTCCCCCCGTCCCTGGGATTCTCCAGGCAAGAACACTAGAGTGGGTTGCCATTTCCTTCATGCTTTATGCTATTGAGACATTTGTATTGAAGAGTATTTTAAGAATTGGTCTTCAGTTCTAAACTCAATGACTGAGTCTCAAAGATTGCTGACTGTGCATGCCCATCCATTTTCACAAATGCATTTCTTCCTTTTTGGTATATCTGTGTGTCTTGAAGACTAGGGCTTAGAGGGTGCTTTCTATGGTAGCTGCTCAGAGAATCCTTAACTCTCTGGGATTTAAAATTAGGAATCCTAAAAAGCACCTAGTCTGAACGGATATAGAAAGTGAAGCACAGGAAGTCTGTGTAACTATACTGTCTTGTGATAACCAGAACTGAAAAAATGTGTCCCCTCTAGAGAAATGAGAAGGGCCAAAATGAATCTCATGTACTAACAAGGCTGGGGGTGAGGAGGTGGGACAGTTCTACCCCACTGTAGAATCCAACAGGCGATGGTCCCAAGAGAAGTAAAGCTATCCTGATGTTTCTTATGGGAAAAGGAACATGTTTATGTTGTATCAGGAATTTCTGCATTATTTAATTTTATCCTTGATAAACTTAGGCAGCCAGATTCTTTAATGTCCATTTTTAGAGGAGGATCTGAGGTTTAGCATGCTATAACTTGCTTCAGGACATCAGGTTAGCTGGGCTAGAAGACTGAGTCAAATCTTGAAGCCCATGGTTTTTTTTTTTTTTTTTTTTAAAGGTTTGCTGTTCTCTTGGGGTCATGACTTCTCATTCAAGGGCCTGTGGATTGAAATATGTATAAAAAGATGATCCAAGTTACCACTGACTCTTAGGTGGGGGCCCAGTGAAAAGAGGGACTCATCTCAGAAAGGGTCTATTTGTATACTTATTTGGCTGTGGCAGGTGGTATCTACTATCTTCACTGCAGCATGTGGGATCTAGTTCCCCAACCATGGATTGAACTCAGGCCCCCTGCATTGGGAGCGCTGAGTCTAAGCCAGTGGGCCACGAGTGAAGTCCCAGAAAAGGCCTCTGTGGTGGGACTGTAAGATGGCCACTTGGAAAGCCTTGGTGGGGGCAGTGTTCTCTTACCTGTCACACAAACCAGAAGTAGGATCTGAAAAGCTGGGGTGCTCTGCTTGCTAGGTTAGCACTCTCTACTTCTTACACCCACATTCTTTCATCTATGGGACAGACTCTCTTAAATTCAGTAATCCTCAAAGGTGGCTAAACCCTTCTATTATTTGGAATTAGGCCGGAAGTCTTAGAAGATCAGGTAAGGAATGGATAATTTGGTAACTCTGGATGTCTTCTAGAACCTGAGGTGTGAGTGAGGACATTTTCGTTCTGCTTCTGGTTCTGGCCAGCATTAGAAAACTGAGTACAATCATTTAGTGGTTCTTTCACTAACAATAAAATACTCTGGACAAAAGGATTTAATTTCAACAGTAAATTTCTTCAAAATGGTTTCAGTGAGGTCCAATTGGGCCTCAGTTTGACCTCAAAATCAAGCAATGGACATACCACAGTATTGGTAAAAGGCTCTGAGAAATTCTAGCACTCGATGATCGTTTGTTTGAGCAGACTTTTCTGTGGCTAGGACACTGCATCTTGTCGGATATTTTTCCAGACTTATTCATTGCACGGTTACTCTAGGGTAACTACTCAGATAGATGCTGCTTTTAACCTTACACTATTCCTCACATGGTTCTCGCCAACTCTTACTCATTTCTGCCTTGTGTTATACCCTACTATAGAATTAAGAAAATTTCAGAAGGTACCTGTTAGCAGTGCCTTGAAGGTTATACATACAGCTCCATTCCGTTAGATTCTTTGGCTCTTACAGACATGCTGTTGGGCTGCAATGCTTTTGGGTTAGATACTTGACTTTTTCGTCAGGCTTGAAAGAGCAGTGATGTATTACAACCTGTTTGTACACCTCCCTTTCTCCTGTATCAGCTAATTCTATGACTATATAGAGACAGGGCTGTCGTTGCCAGTGTTTTTCTGGAGTGTCTGAATTCTCCACTTAAAATTACATGGGAAAGTTAACTTCTCCAAGAGTTAGTTTTCTTTTCTGTAAAATGATAGGAAAGCAGTATCTCTACCTCATAGTATTATCAGGTTCAAACAAAGCTATTAATATAATACACTAAATCCGGCACTTGTAATATAAGCTGCCCTAACTCACAAATTAGTTTTCATTGTAGAATATACATAAAACTTACACGTTAACCACTTGTAAATGTACAGTTTTGTGGCACTAAGTACATTCATATAGTGCAACCACTGACACCTTTCATTTTCATAATCTTTCCATCAAAACCCCGTATTAAACAACTACTCCCATTCTATTCCCTGGCAGCCATCATTCTATACGTATTTCATGTAAATAGAATTATATACTATTTATTTTTTTGTGACTGAAGAGCACTTAGCATCTTGGGTTCAGCATTTATCCATGCATGTTAGAATTTTCTTTTTTAATGGCCGAATTACATTCTATTGTGTTAATATGTACATACTATTATAAGAGTCAAAGCTCTATTATAGCTATTTAAAAAGTGATTTCACTTACTTGCTAAGACATAGCTTTAGTGAGGGTCAGCATCTCTACTACTATAATAAAAAATGCAGGCTTACACTTTTGGAGTAAATGCTCAGACTCACCATTGATTCCTTTTCTCTATCAGTGTTTACAAAGTCTCCCAGTTAGGATGTCCTCACTTTCTTCAAAGGTAAAGAGTGCCTGGAGAGGGGGATCAAGATGGTGGAGCTCACCTCCCCACCTGACTCCCAATACCTCAAAAACACATCTATATGTGGAACAATTCTCATGGAAAACTGGAAACCAGCAGAACTCCTATGCAACCAATGCTGCAAGAAAGATTTCCTTGTGACCAGGTAGGGTGGGGGCGGGGGGAATAAACAGTGGGTTGGGACCTGGGACCCTGAGAGGAGACTTAAGATCACAGGGGCAGACCCTCACCCTGGGGATCAAGTGGGTTAAGCCACGATTGAGTATCCTTGTCTCATGTGAGGATAGGCTGCTAGGATAGTGCTGTGACAGAAGGGCTGAGAAGTCTAGGCACACTGGAACAGCATGGATGTACTGGCTTACCAACAGACAAGCCAGTGAGAATACTGCACAGGTGCCTGATACCTCACGACACTTTCCAACCTGAGTGGGGTGATCACCCCAGCCTCACTTACTGCACACGCGCTCTAGTGATGCAGAGATGGCCAGGAGTATGGCTCAGATGGGGCGGCAGCAGTGAGCATGGCTGGTACTTGCTCAGGCAGTGCCATCTAAGCAGGGCCAACCCTGGAGGGCAGAGCAGCCATCTGAACCCTTGTGACCAGCACACCACAGTCCCCACACTCAGCAGAGCTTACACAGCACACACCCACTTCATGCCATAGCCTTGCACTGGATCTGGGGCAGAAAAGACTCGCTCTAGGGATGGACAGGAGGCTTGGGGTGTGGCTCAGGTGGAGCGGCTGGTGTTGGCACATGCTCAAACAGAGATCCAGAAGCAGCCCAGGCCTCTGAAGGCAGCGCAGCCACTTTAATTCCTGCAGCCGCAACACCCTGACCCTCACTCCCAGCCTAATGACTGCTCTGGCCCTGCCTACTGCATGGCACAATCCACGAGCACTAGATCTGGGCTGACCACTGAAGGGAAAGGCTGCCACTGTGAGCTGATTCCGAGCAGAGTAACAGACACTTACAAAGGGAGTGTATCAGACCTTGATGAGCACATGAATCTTACTTCACTACTCACCTCCTTTGGGGCAAAGGTCACAGTCCAGGGACAAGGAAAAACACACTTAAAGGAAATAGAGGCTGCTTGAGCCCAACCCTCGGGACTTCTCCTCTAGCAACTGGGGAACACGTTCCGCTCCTGACATGACAACAGCCACGGAGTAGAGAGGAAGTCCTGCTTTACACCCCGCGCAGGCGTTAGCCCTTCTTACACCAACCACACTCTCTCAAGGTGATAGAGGGCACTAACACCCCCTGAAGAAAGACATGGCTGGCACCCACAGCCAATCTAGCCCTCATACCAAAGATATCAGGCACACACAGTTGACCTAGGAATGTTCCCACACAAAAATCCAAAAGGAAATTCCCTGAAAAGTAATGAAACAGTCTTTGAGATCGTGAGTTACAAGGTTGGTCTGAAAAATGTTGATTGAATTTAAGAAGATTATCAAAATAAACCTACATCATTTAAAGGAACTAGAAATTATAAAGATGACCCAGTCAACAGTAGATAATTCAATTTCTGAGATAAAAAGCAATCTAGAGGCAATGAATAGCTGACTAAATTACACAAAAGAAACAATATATAAGATCTATGGGATAATATAAAATGTGCCAACCTATGCATAGTAGGAGTTCCAGAAGAGAGAGAGAGAAGGGGATCAAAAATGAATTTGAATAAATTATGGCTTAAAAACTTCCTAAACCCAAAGAAAGAAATGAATTTCCATGTATAGGAAGTATAGAGGGTTCCAAATGGACTCACACCAAGACATATCACAGTGAAAATAGCAAAAGTTAAGGTAGCAAGAGAGAAAGTCATTTACAAGGGAACCCCATAAGGCTACCAGCTGATTTCTTTGCAGGCCAAAAGGGAGTGGCATGACACATTCAAAGTCCTGAAAGGAAATAGGATACTCTAACCAGCAGGATCATCATTTAGAATAGAAGGAGAGAGAATTTCTTAGACAAGCAAAAACAAAGATTTCAGCAATACTAAGCCTACCCTAGAGAAAATGCTGAAAAGTCTTCTCTAAATGGAAAAGCGGCAAGAATCTATAGAAAAGGAAAAATCCTAATAGAAAGGCAAAAATATAGTAAGATTGGAGATCACTTAAGCCAGTGTGTAGATTAAAAAAAAAAAACTGTAAATGACTAATAAACAGTAAAGGGATAAATAAGCAGGAAGATGTAAAATAGGTCATCAAAAACACAACGTGTGTGTTTCAGTGCTAGTCTCTCATCGTCTCACCCTCTCCCTGTCTGAGCCCTAAAGTCTGTTCTTTATGTCTGTGTCTCCTTCGCTGCCCTGCACGTAGGATCATCATATACGTTACCATATGTGAAATAGACAGCCAGTGGGAGTGTGATGCATGACACAGGACCCGCAAAGCCAGTGCTCTGTGACAACCTGGAGGGACAGGGTGGGGAGGGAGGTGGGAGGAAGGTTCAGGATGGAGGGGACACATGTATGCCTATGGCCAATTCAAGGTGATATACAGCAAAAACCATCACAATATTGTAAAGTAGTTATCCTCCAATTAAAAAAAAATGTAGATCTTTTAGAATGTGTTTGAACTTAAATGATTATCAGTTTAAAGCAAGCAGATATAATTATGGGTCAATACATATCACATCAAACCTCAATGGGGGAAAAAAGAAATGAGAGAATTACAAAAAGAACTAGAAAACAAGAAATGACAGTAAGCACACACATACTGGGTTTCTCAGCGCTGCCCAGAGTTGGACACGACTGAAGCGACTTAGCACACACGCATGGACTATCATAATACCCAGGACATTTTTCATAGAACTAGAACAAATAATCCTAAAATTTATATAGAACCACAAGAGAGCTCAAACTGCCAGAGAAATCCTGAGGATAAAAGAACAAAAGCTGGAGTTTAACCCTTCTAGGCTTTATACGACAAATCTGCAGTAATCAGAATAGCATGGTATTGGCACAAAAACAGACACACACATCAGTGGAACAGAATATCACAGAAATAAACCCATGCACCTCTGGTCAATTAATCTATGACAAAGGAGGCAAGAATATTTATTGGGGTAAAGACAAGTGTCTTCAACGCATGGTGGTGGGAAAACTGAATGCCACATGTAAAACAATAAAAACATTTCCCACACCACACCATACACAAACAATAAACTCAAAATGGTTTAAAGACCTAAATGGAAGACTTGAAACCATACAACTCCTGAAAGAGAACTTAGGCTAAACCTCTTTGACATAAATTGTAGCAATATTTTCTTGGATCAGTCTCCCAAGGCAAAGGGAATAAAAGCAAAAATAAGCAAATAGAACCCAATCAAAAGACTTTGCACAGCAAAGGAAGCCTTTAAAAAGGAAAATATAACCTATGGAATGGGATAAAATGTTTGCAAATGATATGACTGACAAGAACTTAATACCCCCAATACACAGACAGCTCACAAACTGAATATTAAAAACAATTCCAATCAAAGAATGGGTATAAGACTTGAATAGACATTTTTCCAAAAAAGACATACATGTGATCAGTAGGTACATGAAAAAATGCTCGATATTGCTAATTACAAGAGAAATGCAAATTAACACTGATATAATACCTCAAACTGGTCAGAATAGTTGTCATCAAAAAGTCTGCAAATAAATGTTGGGGAGGATGTGGAGGAAAGGGAACCCTTGTACACTGGGGTAGGAATATAAATTGGTATAGCAACTATGGAAAATAATATGGAGGTTCCTTAAAAAACTAAAATAGAACTACCTTATGATCCAGCTATTCCACTCCTGGGTATATATCTGGAAAAAAATGAAAACTCTTAATTTGAAATGATACATGCACTCCAATGTTCATAGCAGCACTATTTAGCCAAGACACGGAAGCAACCCAAGTGCCAGCAACAGATGACTGGGTCGTTAAACTACTTCACATAATGGAATATTATTCAGCCATAAAAAGAATGAAATAGTCCCATTTGCAGCAGCAGCAGCAACATAGATGGGCCTAGAGAATATGATGCTTATTGAAATAAGTCTAACAGAGAAAGACAAATATTTTATAACTTTATGTGAAATCTAAAGACTACAAAGTAAGTGTACACACAAACCAGAAACAGACTCACTGGCATAGAAAACAAACTGGTCGCCAAGCGGAGAAGGAAGGTGGGAGAAGGACAAATCAGGGTTATGGAATTGATAAACTATTGTATATAAAATAGGTAAGTGGTGGCCCAGTGGCTAAGAATCTGCCTTCCAGTCTGGGGGCTGTGGATTTGATCCCTAATTGGGGAACGAAGGTCCCACGTGCCATGGAGCAGCTAAGCCTGTGAGCCACAACTAAAGACTGCATGCCCTACAACAAGAGATCCCACGTGACACAACAAAGATCTGCAACTAAGGCCCGACGTGGCCAAACACCTAAATAGTTTTAAAAATTTTAAATAGATACGCAAAAGGGATTTAAGGTATAGCACATCATCTAATAATCTATAATGGAATATAATCTGCAAAAATGCTGAATCACTATGTTGCACACCTGAAACTAACATGATATTGTAAATCAACTATACTTCAATAATAATGGGAAAGAATGCCTGCATTCAGAGGAATAAGACAAAGATTTCTGTGCTGTGATAGGCAGGCAGAGAGAAGATTTGGGGAAAACAAGTAGGGAAACATTTGAAAAGAATCTAAAATTTAATTTTACAACAAAAATAGGAATAAAACCAAATGGAAAGAACAGGGCAAGTTACTGAGGCAAACTGTATTATCCAAAAATGGTTGCACCAATACATTTCTCATCTCACAAGCTCTTCCTATAGTATTGTTTTGACATTCCTCCATCAGGAGGTGAGTCCTTTTTGTCCATTCCATGGGAAGAACTTCATAAATGCCTCAATCAATAGATACAATGAAAGTAACTGTAAAGCCTTGGTCAAAGAAAGTACTACCTATTTCACCTTGGACATTCAAGCAGACCTGTAGAGTCAAAGGCCCTGAGGCCCCAGCCTAGAGCCACCAACAGTTTGCCAGCCAAGTGAGTCAGCCACCTTGAAGGCTTATGTTCCAGCCATCCAGATGACCGCAGACCCAATGGATACAGCAGTAGAACAACATGAGATTCCAAGTGAGAAGTGTCCAGTTGAGTTCTTCTCAAACTAACAAGAACCATGAAAAATAAGTGGTTATGGTTTACTAACACTGAATTTGGGGATATTTTGTTATGCAGCAGTTGATAACTATAAAGTTACCTTCTCTCACCTTTCATCCTCACATAATGATGGGCATGAAGCAAACATTACCTGGAGAAGATTTAGAGGCATACAAGCAGGCATGGCTGGTGCAGGCCCACATTAATGTCTTATTTCCATGAATACATCATATGCAGGTGAAAGTAAGACAGCTAGACTCTAAAGGGGAATATTTAGTCTCAGGAACTTATGGCCTGTTAGTTAGACCATCGGCATACCTGGACTATGTAAAGAATAGGCAAATATGTATACTTAAAAATTCAACAGGTACCAGTATGCTCTGCAAGGGAGAGTAAATCTCAGTAAATCAAACAGGAGATTCTTCCTAAAGTGGAATATTTTTCCTAGGGCTTTATGATATAGAAGTCTTCAACCTCTACTAAGTGCTTTAATACAAGGTACAACTTTAATAATGGTTTATCCAAACCCTTAGGAGCGTTTGGACCCTACTTTCCAAACAACAGTTCTAGAACATTTCTCTAAAATAGGGTCTTTCGAAGAAAAGAACTTAATGTGATGAATGAGTTGAGCAGTGGAAAGGGCTTTGGCCTTAGGGTCAAGAGATGTGGATTCTAGTCTTGATGTATTTACTAATGCTGAGTATAACTTTCAACAAGTCCCTTGAATTACAGTGGTTTTCAACTCTGTGAAATGGAGATTTTTATCCAGTGTCAAAGATTTTTGCAGCTCTATGATTCTGATTTTAAAGCTCTCCTAGTGATAAAATGTCTCCCCAGATGATAACTATGTGTGTTCATTAAACCCATTAGGGCATATTTCAACAAACTTCTAAACTCAAGAGTGCATGGCATTCAGGTATACTGAACAAATGAATCAGTTAAACATGCAATCACAAAAACTGCTCTTCTATTTCACAGAGCAGTGTTTTGCTGAAACTCTTTTAGTTTTTTCATAAATACCTGCATTTATCTTATCTGCCTGAAAAGAACGTGAATGTTGCATTTAGTGTTAAAATACAATTATATTTCTGTTCTGTCTCCATACTCTACCAATTCATAACACAAAGTCACCAGTCCTTGTGGTTCTCCACACCACACCTAACCTTGGGCAACTTATGTTCAAGCAGAGTTGCTTTCAGGTCAGTACAGTTGAGACCATGCTTGGCTGGGTTTGTCTGTTTGGTGTTAGCCTTGAATGCCTAGCCAGATTTCCCACTGTTGATGTAGAGGACAGAGGAGAAAAAAGAAAATGCGAATGATGGACTTACCGAGATCCAGCTTTTGTAGTTCAGTAGTAATGCTGCCCTTGAGCAATAATGCAAGTTATAAATGATTGGTATTCTCCACATTACAGCACTGTTGGGATACTATCTTAAATGCCTCATGGAAACAGATCTGTACTGCACACCAGACAGACATGAAACCAAAATTTATTAAAATACCCTTAGCATATTTACAATTGGAAGCCATGAATGCAGTTCTCTGCAAGTTCCAAAAAAAATAGAATTCGATCTCTTAAATGAACAGAGGTATCAACAGTAGGATAAATATAATCTATCAGAGATAGAAGTCTTTGAATAGACAATCTACATTTTCTAACCAATATATATATACTATGTACAAAAATACAATTGCTGTGAGGACCAAGTAGTGTCAGGAAGGAAAAAAATATATATATATACACACACACATATATTCATTATGTACAAATCAGTATTGATTCCTTCACCTTTTCTTTTTAAAAATAAATACTTTATTTGGTTTGCAAATAACATTTACAAGTTCAACTAGCGAGCATTTCTCAGTTTTGACAAAATTAAATATGCAAAGAATTAGAAATACATATTTTTTAAAATTTAAAGGGAAAAAAAATACCTGAATCCGATTAGCTTATTAAAAATTATCCAGGAGTGTGTAATATAAGGTTTCACGTCTTTAAAGTGCCTTCTCATTTCTCAAACTGTCTTCATTATTGCATAAAAAATCCTTTAAGATTACATTTACAGATTGGTCTAATAATTAAACAGAAAGCCAACTTTTTTCCAGGTCAAATGGTTGAATATTTAAGATATGCTTAAACTTTCTTTTTAAGTGCTTTCAAGAGGGTAACAGTTACTGTTGATCTGAAAATAACCGCAAATTGTCAACATCCTGACCCAGCTTCGTGAAGATGTTTGAATCATGAGTAGTAGTAAGAACTGAGGGGCAATAAAAAGCCTATGATTCAAAATATTTGCACAAAATTTAGTCACTTTGTCCAGCAGCACAGATATTCAACACTTGAGTCTTACGCCTCATAGCTGGTGACCTGGACTGATTTATACATTTATCAAAAGAATGGTCCTTCATTAGACAGTTTTAAAGTAAAACTCTCTGGGAAACTGAGAAGGACTGGAACCACCCCTCTCCTCAAGCTTCTTAAAGTAGAATAATAATAAAAAAAGAAATGTATTTTCCATCTCTTTTATGGATTTTCCCCTCTCTGCTTAAGTGATGAGGTGGTGCTGACATTAACAAGAAGCAGTCACAGGCTGTGTCTCTCTTGGTGACAGCAGAGCTCCCTGTCCACAGGGCTGGGGATGGAGCATGGGTGTGGGGCAATGGAGTGAGGGCTCAGGGGCACTTCGGGTGTCTGTGGGGGGAAGAGGGACACAAAGTTGGGTCCTGGAGAAACAGTAAAGCGAGGCAAATGTCACTGTGGGATGTGAAGGAAGGGGAGGCAATGCAGAAGTACTGAAAGGAGAAAAATGAAATGAAGCTTGATGCCAAAATGAATTTTAAACAGGCAGAGAGGAAACAGGAAGGTTCATGGACAACTGATCCCATGGAAATTAATCTGAAATTGAATGAAGTTATTTCAGCAAGCACAAGCCAGTCCACTGGTATGTATCTGCTTTTCCAGCACACTGTCAAGCATGGACCAATAGGAGATACTAGGCAGTCCCACTGCCCTCATACATATGCCCTGAGCTTCTATTGAAAGGCTGCCCATGGTACAACCATGGCAACAGTCACCAGCTCCCTAGAAATGCATTATATCAGCAAAACATTACACCCTGGCCTTGTTCAAATTTTCCTTTTCTACTGTCTATTTTTCTGCATCATCCCATTGCTTGCAATCTCATAAGGCAAAATGAAGACACATAACTGCATGGATCAAATTAATTTTAGGAAACAGGGTCAAGGGTGTTGCTAAGAAAATTAAACCCTAAAGGTCTTGAAATAATTTACATTTCTGTTAGGCCTGATTCTCATTAGGATACTGACTGACTTCATTTGGGTTCTGGGCATGCAGGCCAGTACTGACTTTCCAGGCCAAAGCACGATCCCCTAAATCAAAGTCCAGGGGCACTCTGCTTCCCATGCTAGTCCAAATTAAAACTCAACAAAAAGGAAAAGACTATGATGAATCAGTGACATGTTTTCTCCAAAGAATCTTAAAAATTATTCAATCTCTCATTTTAAAAGTTTCTGTCTTTTGAGGAATATCTTTGATTGTTTCTTTAAAGAGAAGTCCTTTTTTCTTAATGCTTATGTTCTTCAAAGATTCTACATCCTACTAATAATAATCACATTATTTGCATCCTGAGAAATTAAATAATTGTAAAATTAATATTTGGTATAGACTTAGCCCAAAATCTCATGTGTGCCACCCTGGGCTAAGAGAATGGTCACTAGACTTTCCCCTCTTACCCATGGATTTGTTTCTAAAGGAAATGGATATCTTTAGAGTATTTTGCAGGGGGCAATATGAGTGGGTTGACACTTCATGCCTTGGTGGTCAGATGTGAAGGAATAAGATTATAGATAGGAACAAGTTGCCAAGAACAAAGCGGGTAAAATGAGCTACTTATAGTTTGCTGAAATATATCTAAGATGTATAGATTATAAATCTCTTATGGAGATGACAGTATAATCTTTGTGTACCCAATTTTATATACTTCATGGAAATCTGGAATTCAAAAATCCATCCCAAGAGATACCAGAAAGCTGTGCATTCCCCAACACACCTATCAACCATGTCATGGGGCAGCGGAGGGTAACTTCCTTTATACTCAGTGGTCCCAGGGACTAGCTTCTCATTCTAGAAAGCTGACCCAGATGAATAAACAAAAATATATTTGTTTCATGAGACAAAAATGGAAGCAAGTCTTAGGAGAGAACAGGGAAGGAAAGTATGTATGATTTTGCCAAAGATGTTGATAGACCTCTGGGAATGCATGCCTGAAAACATTAGATTTCTTACTTGATATACGAAGTATAAAACACTGCCAGCTCACACTAGATATGGGTAGAAGTACTCATTCTCTTTTAAGACATTCTTACAGCTTCAAAGACAGAAGAACCCCTTGGTGTCTGCCCAGGTAGAACTGAGGCAAACACTCAGCCTACAAAACAGCTTAAGGGTGGTAGAAGGTTGTTTATTCCATGGAGAAGAAGGCCAAATTGCTGTGGGAAATTGGGCTCATTTGCATTTTGCTCACCCAGTGCTACTGAATTTCACACAAAGCATTAAAAAAAACACAAACAACAGCCCACAGAAGTCTATGAATAAGCTTTCGGAAAAGGAGATACAATGGCGATTCTTAGTATATTTAAGAAAATATTAAAAAACAGAAAGTTAGATGAGATGTAATGTAAAATAAATTAATGGCTTTAGCTACCACTGTATATAAAAACTTGAGAGTAAACCAGTCTTTCCCAGATTATAGCGTGAAGAAGATATTCATGAACAAGTACTCTAGAGACATAATACACAAGAATGAGTTTGCGCTCTGATTAAAGTGAACCATCATATCAGAGAAGGGAGGACAAGAAGAAAAAGGTCCTCTGCGTTACTGTTTATCACCAGGATGACTAAGAGAGGAGCTGGGGGTGGAGAGGTAATGAATCCAGAAACTCCAGTGAGGACAGTCTGACCTCCTAGATGCAGCTTGATTTGCCCTGCTAATCTCTGCACTGGTAGAAACCTCATAGGCACCTAAAGAGAGAGACACCTTGCTGACATTTGCATATCTTCACATTTCCAGGTCAGGTGTCAACTACAAAAATTTCCCAAATGCTAAGTTTATATCACAGGGTTGATTAAGGGTCTTGGAAGAAATACTACTACTGAACTGGCTTCCAGTCTGACATGTTAATACCCTGGAATTCACTACTTCCCAGCAAAGCACTGATCTGGGAGGGTCTGGTAGATTGCCTGCTCCCTGGGAGGGAAAAGGAAGAACTGTGAAACTAAATTTAAATGCCTCTAACAAGGTGTCAACAACTGACAAAAAATGAGCCTCCGAGTCACATACAGCAGTGTAACTGAGCCCAGTGATGCCTGGATTCAGTCACTAATGGAGTTACAAATACAATTATGTGAGTCTCAAGGAGCCAGACCCACTGAGGCCTGTGCTAATAGGTGCCTTTAAATGACTTCTGCACCAATAACAAACAAGTTTCCGACCAGCCAGACTGTCTCTCTCCATAGCTGGAAAATGGAAATATGTTCAACAAAATTATTTACATTTTGGATAAGTTAAAAACTAGACATTCATTTCAAATACTGTAAACTTGTCTGCACAGACCTGTTTCTCTTGTAGATTTCTTTATGATAACAAAGTAGCTGACATGAAGGAAAGTTCATTTCTTTATTCAGTCCACCCTCTTTAGCTGTGTTTCTATGGTAAAAACCTGATATATGAAGTGTGGTATTCATGGTTTTCTGGATGGTCCATCCATTTATGAACTGCTCGTACAAGAGAATCAGAGAAAGGAAATTTTAATTGTCTAACACTTCTTTCTTTACATACCACTTCTCTTTGTATGTGATTTTTCCAAAAATAAATTGTTCAGAGCAATACTTCACTCTCCTGAACCTACTCTGAAAATTGCCTGGTTTAGGCTGAAGTCTCAAGTGGGCAGTTAAGAGCTTTTACTTTGTCCACACTCATCAGCCCTCACAGCTGTTCAAATTCTTATATGCTTAGGACCTCTACAACATTGGTTTTCACAATATGTCCTTCTTTTGTGATTCAGGAACTAATTAATTTGTCGACTTCCAAATCTGCTGATGCTTCTTTCCCCCTTTTACCTTTTGGTCTTTTTGTTTTAAATGATGAGAACGGGCAAGATCAAAGAAAAATGAAGCTCAAATCTAGCAGAGAGTCCTTAGACTATTTAAACTAACTATAGAATTGGATATTTGATATTTGCATCAGTTATTTTGGGGGGAAAAGCTATGTTTTTTTTTTTTTTTTTTTTTACTTCTTCCTTCCTCTTCACACAGAAAGCTCCAAATTGGTTTTATCTTTGTTTGGCAAGGGCGGTAGTACTACAGAACAGATCAATTTAGAATGTCAGGGAATAAAGTTCCCATGTCAGTGTTACCGTCTGGTTACTGGGAAGGAGCCCACAGGTCGGCATTGCTAATTCCCTTTCAGATTCTGGCTGACTAGGTGCTGTCTGCTGTGTGCAATGATCTATGTCAGTGACACCAGGCAAGAATGAAATAGAAATAAAATATGATGTCCAACAAAGAAGTAAAATTAAAATTTCCCCATGAAGGTGATATAATCTAGAGAGAGAGATATGCAGTCCCAGTCCAACAAGCAAATCTTTACCAAAAATACACTTACATACCTTTTGATACATCACGGCCTTGGAAGAACTGGACCAATGACTTCTTCACCTTGCTGAATACTACCAAAGAGTTTTATTGCTTCCTTTAATTTCTCCACAAGTAGCCTAGGAGCTTTTAGGGAAATGCCTTTCCTTATGGTATTTATGAGAAAAGGAGGTGCCTAAGAGCAGCTGAGCAGATGTGCAGCATCTACCATTCTTATCAGGAAGAAAAGAGGACTGGAGACTGGAGTCCAATCTGGCATCCAGTTTCTCATCATGATGCCCACCGTTTTGGCTAAAACATTTAAAGACGGAAGAGCATGACTGGCTCTCTTTATTCTACTTCCCAGATTTCAGGCTTTTTTCTTCATAGTTCCTGGGTAGTTGCAATGAACGTTTAAAGAGATTTCATAGACATCAACCCAAGGATTCAAAAGGTAACTTCTGAGCAGCAAGTCTATCACCTTGACTACCATCATATCATTCTTCTTGGCTACCTTTTCCCTTCACCACGCCTCTGCCCGTAAACTGCCTCTTCTTGGGTTAAAAAGCCATATAGCACACCTCCGCCTCACTTGATCAATACTTCACAGGCCTATATTTTTTACCTAACATGTTTACATAACGCTTTTATGTCGTATATGATATACCTGTGTGCTCGATGATTGTGCTGAATTGCTATTCACTGTGTCCTCAGCTTTAATGAATGTTAACTAGGCAGAGATGATGATGTTACACGTTAAGGTTTCTCTGAGTCTGATTAGTAAGTGAAATATGTCTGGTTAAAGGCAGAGTAGAAATACTGGCCACTGTGTCTCTTTGGCAGGCAGGGCTGTGCTAAGAACAGCCAGACATGCCCAGGCTGCTAAGTCTCCCCCAAATACTTACTCATGAAAAGTTTAGCGACACCTGCTGTAGTTAATACGATCTCAGCTGCATTTTGGAGAGGTCATTCTCTCAGGGCTTCTGGGTTAAGATAGTCCACCTTGGACAAAGTCCTGTGAACTTTTACCAAGCATCAGGTCAAGTTACAAATGAGGGCACCGTCACTCTGCAGTCCATGTGCGGACTTGGGAGGGGTGTCCAGATACCTAATGCAGGATGCTAAGTGGGCGAGAGTCACGGGGCTCTGGCCATGGTGTCTTTACACACTAACAGTACGTTGGACTCACTAGGTTTTCCCAACAGAGGTAGGCAAACTTTGCTCTTTAGAAAAGGTTTTATTTTACTGCCAATTTCTGGTCTGACCACTAGAATGAAATCCAACTTGAGCATGGGTAAAACAGGTGCTTTTTCTTTTGTCTGTTAATAGTAGAAGGACTGTCAACAGAGCACAGGGTATCTGTAAGTAGGGTTTGTTTCAAACTGAGGAATTTCTTAGGTCCTCACCATTAAGTGAAAATGAAGAGAAAAGCAATCTAAGAAAACAGTATGAAAGGCTTGCTCACAAGCAACTACTATTAGTCATGTAAGTTCTTACCAGCTCTTCTGTTTTGCTTGTCTCATTTTTTTTTTTGAGAAAAAAAAAAAAAAAACACCATGTTATTATATTTCTTTTTTTTTAATTATTAGAAAGAGTGGCTAGCACCTGCAGGAATATGGCTTTGTGACTAGATTTGATCCTGACTCTGCATTCCTGGGCACTGTATTAGGATCTGGTGCTGCTTATGGGCTATATCTATTATGGGGTCCCTGGGTGGCGGGGGGGGGGGCTGATAACTAGCAGGCAGCCCCTGGGTAGACACTCAGGTACCTGGCAAGTTGAGGGATTCTGGCAAGATGCTGGGGCAAGGGGCAGCTCACACATGACTGGCAGATGGGGAAGGGTGTTAAGGTTTCTCCTCTTCTCTAGATGGTCTTTCACCAGTTGGGAGAAGAAAGCTTGGACCTCTCTCCTTTCAAGACTGAAACCTGATAGGCTTTGATCCTTACCTCAGGTCACCCCAAGTCTCCTCTCTTCTCCTCTCACAGCACAGGAGAGTGCTTTAAGAAAGAAATGTCAGGTGAGAGGTCCAAGGTGGTTTTCCTGTGACTCTAGAGGTAGTAATCACACGGGCTTCCAGGGTCAGAAAAAACTACCTATTGAACTCAAAATTCAATATCATTCAATATCAATGTAATCACCCTCTTCCCATTTTGATGTAAAGCACTTTTTTACTACCCTCTCTTTTTTGGACAGGAAACCCCCCTGCTTCAACCATAAGTCACATGTCTGTCAGTCAAGGTCATGATAAACAGCTGCAAGTAGCATTTGCTCTCCGGTCTAGACACTGCCTCCCAGGGTGCGTGGGAGAGGTCCAGCCATATTCAGTTCCAGATCTGGTGTACAGCTCAGCTGCAGTTCAACACGGTGTATCCACTCATAGAGGACTTGAGGTGTGAAATGTGCTCTGATTGGCGCTAGGCCACTCATCACAGCAGATGCTTTGACCCCAAGTCTGTTGCTGCCCTGTTATCATAGTTTTTTTTTGTTTGTTTTTGTTTTTAAAGAAGGGGTAGAGAATTCCTAGTGGCCTAGGAAATCTCAATGAACTGATACAAAAACAGAAGAATAGGTCTTGCTAAATGGCCGATGCCAACTACCTGTACTATAATTTGTTCTCCAGAAAGAAGTTTATGACTATTTAACCTCCTTCATCCATGTATAATTCCATGTTCTGTTCTTTCTAGCACATGAAAAACAACGAAAAAATAACCATTTCTTGAGTGTGGGGCATACAGTCTTGGGCCTCTTAAAATAATTCTGGTAAGTCTCAACATTTTTGGCAAGAAGGGTGCTTCAGGATCTTGCTCCAATAGAATCAAAATTAAGATCAATAATCAAACCAGCAGGCTTGATTATTGTAAAGATCAAGGTTTGAACTAGCTCAAGGCAGCTGTCACAAAAAATCCATCTCTTCTTCTTTCACAAGTTCACATGTATCATGCTTGGGTCAGAAAGCTTGAGGTCCCTGATTTAAAAAAAAAAAGAAAAAGAAAACCTCAAAAATCGTGGTAATTCTCTGGTCTTGAAGCCGAGCGAACTTTGGACTTTTAGAAGAAACAGTTCTCAAATACTTCTTCAGCGGCATTTCATTGTTCCTATGGCTTAACAAAGGACTTCTTTATGAAGGCACAGGGTGCTCGGAAAGAGATGAGCGAGAGAAACATTGAGTGACGTATCTTTTGAGGACTTTTTGTAGCACTGGTGTTACAGAGGGCCATGCGGGTGCCATGCCTCACCATCATTGTTCTCCTGTGTCTCTGTGTTAGTTGGAGCTCACGCTAGCTTCCTTCTGACGCAGTCTTTCCTTCTGTTATTTGAGACAAAAATTGAGTTTATTATTATTCCTTTTCCTAAATTTTCACCTTTCTCAAATTTTGATGTTTCTCAAATGTTGGTCTATGATGCTGAATAGAGTTGTACCAAATGCCCTAGAAATGAGAGGATAGAGGCCTGGGGAAGGAGCAGTGCATAATGAGGGAAGAAGACAAAAATCTGAGTTGAGCCCACTGCCATCGAAAATACAGATATACCATATAAAGGTGAGTGGGCTGAATACACCACCAAATGGGCACAGAATGTTTCCATTCAGGTAGGAGCTCTGAAAGCCAACCACGGCTGTCCCTGATGAAGTCGTACAGCCCTGACTTCCCCATTTCTCACTCAACATTTGCTGAGCTGCTGATGAGGTTGTTAACAGAAATCATCTCACTTATACCCCACTTAGGTGGTCAAAGAATTTAAAGCAACTGGCAAAAGTACTAGCGAAGAATAAAGAGGTAACTTCACAACTAGTAAGATACAACTAGTAAGTAGCTAAGCTGGGACTTGAACCTCTATACCTTGGGTTCCTAACCATTTGCTGGCGGTGTGTCTACTTTCATCATTGGTTTAGATTTCCTGTCTCATCCTGTTGTCTGCTTAGTTGTCGTCAATCCAGACCCCTCCCCCGCCCCCGAGGCTGTGGTTTACCCATCCATCTCCCCTCCCCCGTCCTCCCATTTGCTCTGGTCATAGCCTGTCTCTTATACACATCTAGATGTGTATAAGAGACAGGTCTATGAATAAGCTTTCGGNCTCAATGCAGACCCCTCCTCCGCCCCCGAGGCTGTGGTTTACCCATCCATCTCCCCTCCCCCGTCCTCCCATTTGCTCTGGTCATAGCTGTGCTGTGGTCCACAGCGTGTGTGCCCTTCGTCGGGTCTGTGCTTTGTCTTCATGTCTCATCAAATGGTGTTTTTCCCCCACAGCAGTAAGTTGAATTGGTGGATCACTATGCAGTTACAGGAGAAGGCAATGGCAACCCACTCCAGTACTCTTGCCTGGAAAATCCCATGGATGGAGGAGCCTGGTAGGCTGCAGTCCATGGGGTCGCACAGAGTCAGACACGACTGAAGTGACTTAGCAGCAGCAGTAGCAGCAGCCATTCAGCTATTCCAACTGTATCGTAGAGATTCCTTGTGATCAGTATTGCAAGTGGGACTGTGGAGGACAGCTTCCCTTCTTGGCTAGGAAGACACAGTAGTCTGCTAGTTTTTATCCTAGGGCGAGCAGTCAGGGGACCAGTCAGCAGTCTGAGAAGTGATCTTAGGTAGGCTGTATCTTTCTGCATCTCAGTTTTACCAACTATCAAAAGAGGCTACTCCCTACCCCTTTCTTTAACAAGAAAAAGGAACTGGTGAGGGTAAAATGCTTCAACAAGTTCAGAAGAAGGGTTCTTTGAGATGAAGGGGATCCTGGTGTGAGGTGCGATGGGCAAGGGTGTGAAATGGCAAGTGACTACATTTGGTTTACCGGGAAAGGACCCTGTTTGAATTTGCTGGAAGAGCACACAGGGCTGGGCTTTGCTCCTCACTCTGTCCTCCCCTATATCCTTTCTCACCATGTGGTATCCTGGGATGGGAACAGAGAATATGTATACTACTCATCCCTCGGAGTTTTATCCTTTAAATTTAGGCCCACTTCTGGGTGCACCTCAGGTATAATGAAAAGTCTTGACGTTGTGATGAAAAATGCATCTCACCAGACTAGCTGTGGGGTTGATTTTCTTTGTCTCCACTTTCTTCTCTGCTGTTAACTTGCTGACTGATTCCTGAGCCATTTTCAATCTGAAATCAAAACACGGAGTGGGAGGAGAGAGGAGGAAAAGAAAAGGGGAGAAAAAAGGAAAGAAGAAAGAGGTCAGGTTAAATAGAAATCCAAATGCTGTTAAGTTAATCAGTTAGCAGTCTGAAATATAAGGAGTGGCTTTTCCAGTGCTTTTCATGATTAAATTCAGCTTCTGTGAGGGCATCTCCTCTGGGGCATCAAAACTGATCTTCCTTCACTGACTGTGAAGCTCACTGAGATCTGCTTGGGAAATCTGGGCTTTTGTGACCAAGGTAAGAGTTTATGATCTATGGAATACTGAATGGACTCCCTGTTACTCTAAGGGCACACCCCAAGGCTATCTGGCTTGTGAACCACCCAGAAGACAGGATAAAGACAATCTGAAAAACTAAAATTTTGGAGAAACATGCAAAACTGAAAATATTAAAATCCACCAGAGAGTTCCCTGGCTGTCCAGTGGTTAGGACTTGGTGCTTTCATCGTCAGGGGGTCTGGTTCAACCCCTGGTTAGAGAACTAAGATCCTGCAAGCTATGTAGCACAGAAAAAAAAAAAAAATCTACCAGTTCACATCAAGAAAGTCAAAAGACAACCTACAGAATGGGGAAAATATTTGTAAATCATGTATCTGATAAAGGACTTACATTCAGATTACATGGACAGCTTACAAACTCAAATAAAAAGGCAAATCACCCAATTTTAAAAACAGGCAAAATATTTGACTAGACATTTCTCCAAAGACAGACAGATGGCTCATAAGCACATAAAAAGATGCTCGACATCATCAGTCAGAGAAATACAAAGCAAAACCACAAGGAGATACCACTCCTAGCCCCTAGGGATGGATAGAATTAAAAAGAAAGACAATAACAAGCATTGGAGATGAGGATGTGAAGAAAGTGGAATCCTTATACACTGCTGATGGAACTAGAGAATGGTACAGTCACACTGGAAAACAGTTTAGCAGCTTTCCAAAATGTTAAACTGGTTGATGTTAAACTGTTGGGCAAAATGTTAAACTGGCAGTGATGGTTTCACTGCCTCCATGGACCTACGTTTGAGGAAACTCCTAGAGAGAGTGAAGGACAGGGAAGCCTGGCGTGCTGCAGTCCATGGAGTCAGACACAACTTAGCAACTGAACAACAACAAATGTCAAACAACTCCATTTTTATCCACATAGTTAGCATATGACCCAGCAATTCCACTACTTGGTATATTAATATATGTATACCCAAGAAAATGAAAATATTTGTCTATAAAAATATACATATGAATTTTTATAGCAGCATTATTTAAAATTATTTAAAACAGCCAAAGTAGAAACAGTCCAAATTTGCATCAGCTGATAAATGAATAAACAAATGGTAGTATATCAACACAACAGAATATTTTAAGGAATGAAGTACTGGGCCATATTTAGGAATGAAGTGCTGAATGAAAGCTACATCATGGATGAACCTAAAAAATACATTTCATTAAGATAAATGAAAGAAGCCAGCTACAAAAATCCACATATTATATGATTCCATTTATATGCAATGTCCAGAGTAGACAAATAAAAGAAACATGAAGTAGATTAGCAATGCCAGGGGCTGGGGGCAGTGGAGAAGTGGGAGTGACTACTAATGGATAAGGGGTTTCTCCTAAAACTAGCTATCAGTGATGGCTGCAGATCCTTGTGAATACATGGAAGACCACTGAATCGAACACTTTCAAACAGGTAAATTTTACAGCATGTGAATCATATCTCAATAAAGTTATTAAAAAAACCCAATTCCACAACATGACATTATTTCTTACTCAGCTTATCAATTCAACAAGGCAGTATTTCTCAACCATCAGATTGGCAAATCTAACAGAGAATGTCAACTGACATTGAGGACAATAATGGGTGATAGAACCCAAAACATGTATGAGGGTGTGTGAATGTACACAGCAAGCTTTGGCAGCATCAAGTGAAACTGAATGCATACATACCCTGTGAGCTATCAGTTCCTCTTCTAGGGAGATACCCAAAAGACAATTTTAAAATTAGACACAGGGCTTTCATTGTTGCAATGTATGCAATAGTGAAAAATTGAAACAACCTAATAATCAGGTTCAAGAGGATACAGGATAGATGATAAGAGCAAGTAGTAACAGCTGAGATTTACAGGGTGCGTACTCTCTGCTAGGTACTCTTCTCCCTGCTTCACTTGAATTAAGCCATTCAATTCTCCCAGCAACCCTGTGAGATAGGAACTTTCACTGTTTGCATTTTATAGGTCTTAAGCACTGTGTGGTCGTGTGTGTGCTCGGTCGTGTCTAACTCTGCGACCCCATGGACTGTAGCCCATCAGGATCCTCTGCCCAGGGAATTCTACAGGCAAGAATATTGGAGTGAGTTGCCACTGCCTATTCCAGGGGATCTTCCCGACCCAGGGACTGAATTGGAGTCTTTGCATCTCCTGCATTGGCAGGCAGATTCTTTACCACTGATCCATCTGGAAAGCCCAAGCACAGTGCAGTGACACTTATATATTATATTCATTTAACAGAATATGGTAAAACTGTGAAAATGAATAAACTAAATCTGTGAACGACAGTAGTGGATATCAGAAACATGATATTGAAAGAGTGACAAATTTTGCAGGGTGAGAGAGTGAAGAGGCCATCTAGCCTGGTGGTCAAGTGCTCAACTCCAGAGCCAGACTGTGGGATTAATTCTCAGCCCCACTACTTATTAGTTGTGTGACCCTGGGCAAGTGACCTCTCTGTGCACCTAGAAAAGGAGGTACCAACAGTGCAGGCTCTGTTGAGTCACTGAAAGGACTGAGAAAGTGCTGGTCCAGGCACAGTGTAATCACGCGACATATGTTCACTACTACTGTCACCGTGTGTGTGTAAATGCTGGGGAGTAGTGCCCACAAAAGACTGTTTACAGATGCCTGAACCTGTATGTAAACATCTATTTATACTTACATGCAGACTGGAAAGAGACTAATTTCATGATAGAAGTTATTGCTAGAAAGATGGAAGAAGAGAATGACTTTGGGAGGCAGTATGTCTAAAGGAGAAGAGGGTGGCAAAGGATGAGATGGTTGGATGGTTTCACTGCCTCAATGGATGTAAGTCTGAGGAAACTTCTAGAGAGAGTGAAGGACAGGGAAGCCTGGTGTGCTGCAGTCCATGGGGTTGCAAAGAGTCAGACACAACTTAGCGACTGAACAACAACAAATGTCAAACAGAATTCCATTTTATCCACAATATTTCATTTTCAATTATAAAATCTTAAAGAATATGTGGCAAAATGTTAACAATTCTAGGTGGTGGGAATATGGGTGTGTTATCTTTAATATGTTTACTTAAAATTTCTTTAAAAATATTTTATGGTTTGAATGTCTTTGTTTTAAATGTCTGTGTTTTAAAAATGTCTTCAAATCAAAGACATAAAAAAATGAACATGCTTTTTTTCAGGGCCTCAAATCTGAATCTTTAACTCATTACTAATCCCATACTTGCTTAATACTGAAGAAGTGGCTGAGCGCCTTAGCTTATTTAATTTCGCAAAATTTGTTTGAAATACACACTTTATAATCCAACCTCCCTGCCCACATACACAAGTTAGTTCAATGAATTCAACATGCTGACTTGTGCATCAGAAAAGAAAAATGAGACAAAGATGAGCAATGAATTATGTAACCCAAGAAATACATCTGCAGAGCTGCCGTGAGAACAAGCTCTGGCATAGGTCTGACAAATATGCCAGACTGCCTACTAAACTTTTCTGCTTGCAGCAGTAACTGTCACCATACTCACATAAGAAAAGAATGTACTAGAAGGAGCAAATCCTGTTCAGACTGCATTGGAGACCAATCAGTAAGGGATCTGCAATCAAGATGAGGCCATGGCTTGCAGCACCTTCTTTCCTTGGTTTTCTCCAGCAAGATTTGTTTTCAACCAGAGCACCTATTGTTCATCCTTTAATCCCAATTCCAATGGAATCGCCTGGAATTACTATTCTTCCTACGGCTCCTTAACTTTTAGGAAATCTGAGGGTCATCTTTTGCTTAACTAGTTCCTTTTCACCTTAGAAATCTGATCTCTTCTTCCGGAAGTGGTCTTCTACCATGATCCAGGTTCAGCATTGCCTCCCTGGATTCCCATATTTCTTAGTAGCTCTGTAATCACTTTCCATGTTCTCCCAGTATCGGGGGCAGGGGATGGTGACTGGAAAAGGGGAATTAGGTAAACTGGGAGATAACCTAATGTCCTGTTCCTACTGCTAACCATTTCTTATTGCTCTGTGACTGTTCTGTAGACTGAGGTTCTCATGCACATCCCAGGTTTCTGAGGACAATTCCGATCTTGGTGATTCTATCTTGCTTTTCTCTAAAGATTCTTATTCAATTATGATGTCTCCCTTTCACAGGGCACTCTAGAAAATCAGAAAGGACTGAGAGGAATCAAAGCTTGGTGCAAAGTAGCTTCAGCATCAGTGAGGCTTAATTTTAACTCCAACTCTGCCAGTTATTAGACAACTTGAAGTGAGTTAATCAACTTTCAGTTTCTTTATATATAAAATGGCATGATATACATATGCATCATATGTGTGTGTGTGTATGTGTGTTAACTGCTTGGTCACGTCCGACCCCATGGACTGTACCCCACTGGGCTCCTCTGTCCATGGAATTCTCTGGGCAAGAATACTGGAGTGCACAGCCATTCCCTTTTCAGGATCTTCCCAACTTAGAGATCAAACCTGGGTATTGTGCATTGAAGGCAGATTCTTTACAGCCTTAGCCACACAGGGAAGCCCCCAAACAAACAAAAAAACAACAATCATATATATATATAACATTAATTACATGGTGTTACTATGAGGATTAAATTAATTAACATATCTAGATCAAACTACCAACATTCTTGGGATCATAGAAAAAAACAAAGGAATTCCAGAAAAACATCTATTTCTGCTTTATTGACTATGCCAAAGCCTTTGACTGTGTGGATCACAACAAACTGCGGAAAATTCTTCAAGAGATGGGAATACCAAACCACCTTACCTGCCTCGTGAGAAACCTGTATGCAGGACAAGAATTAACAGTTAGAACTGGACATGGAACAATGGACTGGTTCAAAATCATGAAAGGAGTATGTCAAGGCTGTATATCCTCACCCTGCTTATTTAACTTATATGCAGAGTACATCATGCAAAATACCTGGCTGGATGAATCACAAGCTGGAATCAAGATTTCCAGGAGAAATATCAATAACCTCAGGTATGCAGATGATACTACCCTAATGGCAGAAAGTGAAGAGGAACTAAAGAGCCTCTTGATGAAGGTGAAAGAGAAGAATGAAAAATTGGCTTAAAACTCAACATTTAAAAAGCTAAGATCATGACATCTAGTCCTATCACTTCATGGAAAATAGATGGGGAAAAAAATGGAAACAGTGATACACTTTATTTTTTGGTGCTCCAAAATCACTGCAGACAGTGCAGCCATGAAATGAAAAGATGCTTGCTCCGTGGAAGAAAAGCTATGGAAAACCTAGATAGTGTATTAAAAAGCAGAGATATCGCTTTGCTGACAAAGCTCCATATAGTCAAAGCTATGATTTTTCCAATAGTCATGTATGGATGAGAGGTGGGCCATAAAGAAGGCTGAGTGCCAAAGAATTGTTGCTTCTGAACTGTGGTGTTGAAGAAGACTCTTGAGAGTCCCTTGGACTGCAAGGAGATCTAATCAGTCAATCCTAAAGGAAATCAGTCCTGAATATTCATTGGAAGGACTGATGCTGAAGCTGAAACTCTAATACTTTGGCTACTTGATGCGAAGAGCTAACTCACTGGAAAAGACCCTGATGCTGGGAAAGACAGGAGGAGAAGGGGGCAACAGAGGATGAGATGGTTGGATGGTATTACTGACTCAATTGACATGAATTTGAGTAAACTCTGGGAGTTGGTGATGGACAGGGAGGCCTGGCGTGCTGCAGTCCATGGGATTGCAAAGAGTCAGACATGACAGAGCCACTGAGCTGAACATCTAATAAAGGATAACCATAATGGAATCTTCCATCACAGAGATAAAGCAACTCCTGAAGAATGCATGACAATAGTTTCTGACTATAAATAATGCTAATAGAGCTGCTAAATACTATCTTGCAATAATATTATTTACATGTGTTCTGAAAGCAAACTGAATCAACTAATGCTATTATCCAGAGATTCAGCAAACCAAGGAACTCACCTCAACTTTTTCTGATCTGAGCACAGATTTTAAAAGTCATAATGAGAAGCTATACTTTGATGGAGACATGACATACGTTTCTCAACCAAATAAATCAGTTCAGTTCTAGCAAACTGAATCAACTAATGCTATTATCCAGAGATTCAGCAAACCAAGGAACTCACCTCAACTTTTTCTGATCTGAGCACAGATTTTAAAAGTCATAATGAGAAGCTATACTTTGATGGAGACATGACATACGTTTCTCAACCAAATAAATCAGTTCAGTTCTGCTCAGTCGTGTCCGACTCTTTGTGATCCCATGAACTGCAGCACGCCAGGCCTCCCTGTCCATCACCAACTTCCGGAGCTTACTCAAACTCAACTCCATCGAGTCAGTGATGCCATCCAACCATCTCATCCTCTGTTGTTCCCTTTTTCTTCTGCCTTCAATCTTTCCCAGCATCAGGGTCTTTTCCAATAAGTCAACTCTTCGCATCAGGTGGCCAGAGGATTGGAGTTTCAGCTTCATCATCAGTCCTTCCAATGAATACCCGGGACTGATCTCCTTTAGGATGGACTGGTTGGATCTCCTTGCAGTCCAAGGGACTCTTCAAGAGTCTTCTCCAACACCACAGTTCAAAAGCACCAATTCTTTCACACTCAGCTTTCTTTATAGTCCCACTCTCACATCCATAAATGATTATTGGAAAAACCATAGTTTTGACTAGATGGACCTTTGTTGTCAAAGTAATGTCTCTGCTTTTTAGTATGCTGTCTAGGTTGGTCATAACTTTCCTTCCAAGGAGTAAGCGTCTTTTAATTTCATGGCTGCAGTCACCATCTGTAGTGATTTTGGAACCCAAGAAAATAAAGTCAGCCGCTGTTTCCACTGTTTCCCCATCTGTTTCCCATGAAGTGATGGGACTGGATGCCACGATCCTAGTTTTCTGAATGTTGAGCTTTAAGCGACCTTTTTCACTCTCCTCTTTCATTTTCATCAAGAGGCTCTTTAGTTCCTTTGCTTTCTGCCATAAGGGTAGTGTCATTTGCATATCTGAGGTTACTCTTATTTCTCATGGCAGTCTTGATTCCAGCTAGTGCTTCATTCAGCCCGTCATTTCGCATGATGCACTCTGCATGTAAGTTAAATAAGCAGGGTGACAGATGTACTCCTTTCCTGATTTGGACCCAGTCTGTTGTTCCATGTACAGTTGTGCTTCTTGACCTGCATACAGATTTCTCAGGAGGCAGGTAAGGTGGTCTGGTATTCCCATCTCTTGAAGAATTTTCCACAGTTTGTTGTGATCCACACAGTCAAAGGCTTTGGTATAGTCAATAAAGCAGAAGTAGATATTTTTATGGAACTCTCTTGCCTTTTTGATGATCCAGTGGATGTTGGCAATGTGATCTCTGGTTCCTTTGGCTTTTCTAAACCCAGGTTGAACATCTGGAAGTTTATGGTTCACGTACTGTTGAAGCCTGGCTTGGAGAATTTTGAGCATTACTTTGCTAGTGTGTGAGATGAGTGCAACTGTGCAGCAGTTTGAACATTCTTTAGCATTGCCTTTCTTTGGGATTGGAATGAAAACTGACCTTTTCCAGATAAATAAGAAACTATTTCAACTTCAAAAGAAGATTGAATCTGTTTCCTTACAATTTCCCCAAGTTTCTCTGGTGTAAGTGTCATAAATAAAATTTACATTTCAAATTATAGAATTTATGAGTAAATATATTTTTTCACGTTAACCTTGTTTATCTCATAACCAAAATAACACTTGTTCCTTATAGGAAAATTCTATATTTATACATGGAAGGATTATATTTTCAAAGTATTCTATATAATTAAAAGTATAAAGAAAAAGCAAAACTTACTGGCCATTTAAATACTTTTCTGAGAATGTAATTAAGACACAATGGGGAGTTCCGGTCAAGATGGCGGAAGAATAGGACGGGGACACCACTTTCTCCCTCACAGATTCATCA
>SJYX01000097.1:12070-29832 GCA_006410675.1 Oreotragus oreotragus
GTGGGGGCTGGGCCATGGGGGTGGGCAGAGGGAGGGCCCAGGTCAGATCTAAGACTGAGGAACTTAGAGCAGCCAGAGGGTCCTCAGGGTTGGCGTCCCCATTAAAACTCACATCTGCAGCGCCGCTCTCAACGCCTCCCTGCATGGCCTCCTCTGCCCAGCCTCCCTGCCACGGGCCCCTCCTCAGTGCCAGCTGCTCACTCCTGGCATATGGGTGAGGTCAGACCGCCCCATGGTTTGTGGAGCCCACCACAAAATGCACATGCAAGGGCCCTGGCTCAAACATTGTTAGGAATTTTAAGATGGCAACAGCAGAGCATTCTCCTAAGCTCAGAGCCCTCTGTGCCCAGGGCCTGCAGAGCCCCCGTGACTGGAGTCCTCAGGATGGCCCAGCAGGCTCTGGACTGTCCCATGGCCCTTCCCTGACCGTCTCCCACCAGTTCTCTCCTCAGCTATACAAGCTGCCCGTGACCTCAGGCCTAGGGCCTCCTTGTCCACAGCTTGCTCCCAGACCCTCCTACACACTCGCCAGCCTCCTTCAGGTCTTTTCTCAAATGTCCCCTCTCAGGCTTCCTCTCTATCCCCCCAACATAAAGTAGCAACTCCACCCAGGCACACCCCAGATCCCTTCTTTACCTTATTTTTCACTAGAGTCTTATCGCCCCCCACCAAGGAGTTACTTCATTGACAGGTTGGGCCTCGCCCTACCCCAAGGACCTCCCTGTAGGAGATCTTCTTGACTGCTGGGTCTGCAGTGCCTGGAAGAGGAGCTAACACAGAGACTCAGGAAATATTTTGCTGAATGAACAAACACGGGAAGGTGTCACTGGTCCTGTGATCTCGTTTCTCTCCCCGTAGTCGACGCCATGTACCTGGGCCCACAGAGTCATCTGAGGGCACGACAGAGCAAGGCTCTAGATGGGGCCACAGCCTCCGCTGGCTGAGTTGTCCTTGGAGGAGTGAAGGTGAGTGCCACACCAGCAAGTCTCATCCTTTGACAGGGGCTCTTAGAGGAGGTAACGGCTTGGTGGGCCAGAGCAGCGGAGAAACAGGTTTGTGGGGACTGTGGCTACTTTGCTCATTCTTGTGCCCAGATGCTCAGAGGAATAACTGGTATATAAGAGATGGTCCATAAATACTGGTGAATGAAATAAGGAATGATCAAATGAGAGAATTAGTGACTGCTGCATAATATCTCCTAACTTTCTATCCTGCAAACTCAGGAACCTCTTGCTCAGACTTCAGGGGATGAGGGGTAGGGACTGCCCAAGTGGAGGAAGCCAGTGTCAACCTGTGCCGATGTAGACATTTCCATACAATATCAAGCCCAGACCAGCTGAGGTGATGAACCTCAGCCCTTGGCCTCCCAGGTCTCACTCTTCCATGAAGGGCTGCATTGACTAAATTCAAACCGTGCTATGACTGTTTCCTACTTGTGAATAACTCCAACATGATTCAGCAGAGACCAGGAGAGGGGAAGTTCATTGATTAAACACACACACATACGCTTATATACGCTCAGTTCTTGTAAAGTGCCTACATTCAGTTCTGTTAACACACTAGGGTCTGGCCTGTCATTCTTCCCAACATGGCACCAGAGAGGCTTCAATCTGAGTCAGCTGCATCCACAGAAGCACCTCTGTAAGAAGAGCTCTGGAACGACTAGAATCCAGAAAGGCCTGGCCTCCACACTTATCCAACCTTAACTCTCCTGTTGCTATGCAAGCCCTCTGTCTGTGCCTGGCCCTTGGCAACAGTGGTGAAAGGAGCAGGTCCCTGCTATTAAGATGAGCTGTCTAAACTAGTCGCGCACTTTCTGGGGGCACCTACAAGCCAACCTCCCCAAGGAAACAGTGTACTCCTGGACCCTTCTTTTAAGAACAGCCCCTAGAGGCCTTGCACCTCTTCTCAAAGGGTCTCCTCCCCCAACTTTAGTCTATGCTTATACCAGGTCTCACTCTTCCATGAAGGGCTGCATTGACTAAATTCAAACCGTGCTATGACTGTTTCCTACTTGTGAATAACTCCAACATGATTCAGCAGAGACCAGGAGAGGGGAAGTTCATTGATTAAACACACACACATACGCTTATATACGCTCAGTTCTTGTAAAGTGCCTACATTCAGTTCTGTTAACACACTAGGGTCTGGCCTGTCATTCTTCCCAACATGGCACCAGAGAGGCTTCAATCTGAGTCAGCTGCATCCACAGAAGCACCTCTGTAAGAAGAGCTCTGGAACGACTAGAATCCAGAAAGGCCTGGCCTCCACACTTATCCAACCTTAACTCTCCTGTTGCTATGCAAGCCCTCTGTCTGTGCCTGGCCCTTGGCAACAGTGGTGAAAGGAGCAGGTCCCTGCTATTAAGATGAGCTGTCTAAACTAGTCGCGCACTTTCTGGGGGCACCTACAAGCCAACCTCCCCAAGGAAACAGTGTACTCCTGGACCCTTCTTTTAAGAACAGCCCCTAGAGGCCTTGCACCTCTTCTCAAAGGGTCTCCTCCCCCAACTTTAGTCTATGCTTATTCCGGTCCTCTGTCCCCATTGTGAATCATCCCCTATGTGTGTTGAGCATCACAAATGTTGCTGGGGGAGGGGAAAGCAGTCTGTCCACTGAACCATTAAACTTCGAGAGCTCATAGGGTATTTAAGGTTGCTATAGTTCCTAATTTCACCTTTTGATGTTGGGAAGCAGAAAGTGTCAGAGCTGATACAAAAGGTGGGCTACTTCTTGTCTCCCACAGAGGCAAGAATGGCATGAGATGCAAATAATATAGCAACCAGCTGGGAGAAGAAACCCTGCAAAAAATTATCTAGAAACAGTTATTCATTTGAAAGCAGTTTGCCCAGATGAGAACCAGATGAAAACAGGGCAGCCAGTCTTGGCAACAGGTGCCCCTGCACCTCAGGGTAGCAGCATCTACCGTCACAGCCACTGTTGGAAGGCATCAAGGAGAGCTGAGCCTGGTGCCAGCCAAGGTCAGCACGGGGAGACGCTTCACAGCCAAGGTCAGCACGGGGCGATGCTTCACAGCCAAGGTCAGCACGCGGTGATGCTTCACAGCCAAGGTCAGCACGGGGTGACGCTTCACAGCCAAAGGCTGGAGTGAGAAATAATCCCTAATGGAAAGTCAGCTGTCTTTCTCCAAAGAAATTTGACTCAGATTTCCAAGGCTTTGGTTTATGTTTTCCAGGTGACTTGTTGGGTGTGGCCATTAAGAGTCCTGACTAGCTCCAGCTCTCTATCCACAGCATCCCTAAGAGGAAAACTATAGACTTTCACCAGAAGAATGGGTTCTAGCAGGGGCAGTCTTGGTCTGTCGAGATGAGTGACCCTCATCTTGGAGGACTTGGAGGGATGGCTGTCTCTATTTCTCATGGTGTTGTGTTCCCAAAGTCATGCGACAAACTCTGTTAGTTTCAAGTGTCATTTGCAAGACTGGGTTAGTGTGCAAAGAGTCAGTCATGGTGCATTCCCAAGACCCAGAAGTCCTCCAATATGGCAGGCCAGGCTTACAGGAAGCGCCTGCGTCCTGGGAGCAGTCAGAAGTTTCCAGGACAGCAGAAGAAGTCCGGGGGGAGTCTGGAGGCACAGGCACCTACCCTGCCTACAAATGACAGGGCAAGTCATTGTTTCCTCTTGGACCTTCAGTTCACCCTCCTGCAAAAATGGGGAGGATAACCCCAGGCCCAACTCCGGTGACCACACACAGCCATAGAGAAGCTCAATGAAATTTCCATGTCCAAGAAAGCCTGCAGACATGCTGGCCACACACACAGTGTGCACGGACCTGAGAGCTAAGAGCCCCAGTTGCCTGCTCCTTTTCTGCCCCAAGGTCTTCATCTTTACTCTCCCCTCTCTTGGAACATGCACCCCCCCTAATCTCTGCATGGCTCCCTCCAGTGTTACCTCCTCAGAGAGGCCTCCCTAACTTAAGGATATGTGATCCTCACCTTTCCATATTACTCTCTAGGCCTGTGCCACTTCATCATCTTCACATCATTTGTCATGAACTGAACTTTCATTTGTCTTTTTTATCGTCAGTGTCCCCCATAGAAGGCAAGTCCCATGAGGGCTGGAACCTCGACTGCCTTGTTGGTAACCACCTCCCAGCTCTCTGGAACAATTTGATATGTGCTAAGTAAATGAACCAATAACCAAATTCACTTCCTGTTGCAGACTCTTTTTTTCTAAAAGATTGGGAGAAAAAACCGCTTCTTCCTTCTTTGGCACCAAGCCAGCTGAGTCTAGGTGGAGACCCCCAGGAACTCTCACTGTTTCCTCCTCACGGCCTGACCTCTGCCCCCTTCCACCTCCTTCCTCACTCCCTATGTCTGTTCCTCTACTGTGATTCTTTGTCCAACTTCACAGCCTCCTCTTAGCACAGGAGCCTGGCACGTCATGTGACCAACAGTCCAGGAGTCCCCTCTCCAGGGTTGTGCCAGGAGCCCGCCTTCCTGATGCAGGCTGCGTTCCCAGGTTCCTGCAGAGAAGAGCAGTCTCAGAAACAGGAGAGATTTCTATTTTTTTTCCAGATCAGGGCTCTTCTCGGCATTTTTGCAAGTGGCAGCTTGTTCTAGCCAGAGATGGCTATACCATTTCAAACACATAGCGTATTTGAGCCAGGGCTACAATAAACTAAGAAGCCTGCCTCTTACCCTTGCTTCTGAAGTGGCCTGGCCCTCTGTAGGGAAGGGAAGTAGTAAAAATTGCCCCAGCACTGCAGGGATAAGTCACAGGAAAACCTCCCCTGCTTAGGCACCAATCCCCAAGAGGGAGAGGCTGCCGCCCCAGATGGCAGAATGAGGGCCAGTGACAGGGACCTGCCTGGACACCTGGAAAGAGCAGCAACTGTTGTCTCTGGTTCAACAACCAAGGGCAAGCCCGCTCCCTAATCTGCATCTGGAAAATGACCTCTAAGATGACTTCTAGCTCTGGATAGTCTAGGAAGCTTCCATTTCGTTGCGAAGGAACCAATTTCGGCTTCAGTGAGCTCTAAAAACAAAGCAGGCTACCTAAGTGGCATCGGAGGTGCTGTGGCAGGGGGGGGTGAGACTCAGGCATCTGGACTCTGGGATGGAGCTGGATGCTGGGGTCATGTGGGTCCAGGAGGCTGGAGAAGCAGCAGGAGGAGGAGGCATGGAAGAAAGAAGTGTGGGCTCAGCACCGATAAGGCGGTGTCGACTGGAGAGTGTGTATCCCTGTTGACTAGAGTGGGTACAACTACTCGTACTCTGCACTGAAGAAGGCTTAGCCTGGGAGTCAGATGCAGCTTCCTGGGGACTCTTCTTTGGGAAGTACCCAGCTGTGGACCTCAGCAAAGCCAGAAGCAGACATATCGAGGATGCCACCCTCAGTCTGTCGCTGACTGCCGAGCTCCAGAGGACACCCCCACCGTGAAAGTGAGCCCAAGTCTGCTGGGGACACAACCTTCTGGCCACAGACTCCTGAGCGACCAGCCTCCCAGGCCACTCCCACCCTCCCCTCTCCAGAAGCAAGTCTTTTCTTAGAAGATTCCCTATGGGGCTTCTTAAAGTGGAAAATGTGCTAAGATGTGAAAAAGCCAGAGCCAAAAAAAATGGGAAGGGTGACTGTAAAAAAGAGGCTGAGGGCAAACAAGCCGCTGTTGTTGGGCGGAGGCAGTTAGGAGCGCTGCGGGCCCAGCGTGAGGCCCACTTGTCTCCTTTTGAGGAGCAGGGGACAGCTGACCGCTTGTCCATGGGATGTGTTTTGATAACTCCCAGAAATGAGAGGGTGTTTTATGGGAGGGTAATTGGGCATAATTCCCTTCATGACTTAGAGTCTACAGGCAGCCTCTACAGCTGGCCCTGATTTGGGACCATCAGCAGCAAATGCTATTTTCATGGCCAATTTATTAAAGACTCCATGTTTTTGAGGAGACGTCACGAACACAAAAAGGGGTATATTTATTGATATGTTTAAAATATAGGTTTTTAACTCCATTCCTCAGCCCTTAAAAACAAAGTAAAGAGATAGACAGATACAATTATGTTCTGACTAGTTTCCGCCAGCCTGCCCAATGGGAACGTTTGTACAGGGTTCTCAGTGGCGCTGAAATCTGCTTAGGAAAGCAACAAGTCCTTTGTTCCGTTGACAACAGTTATTACAATTAATTCATTTGGTGATTGGTACTTGAACTGAGTGACAAGGTGTTATTTTACCTCAGTGAAAGTTAAAGTGGTAATACCTACATGTGCGTAAAGCTGCAGGCTTGCTCTCCCTCGTGGCATGGGGGTGGGGGGTGCAGAGAAGAAAAGACCAACTCTGGCGGTCTGCTTGGAGGCCCCCTCCCCACACACCACTTTGGGTTGGGAGGAATGTCCTGGGAATTTCTGCCTCCCTAACCCCAACTCCCACCCCGGCGCAGGGTTTCTTGCAAAGTTTTCACAAAGCCATAGGGTCTGAAGGTGACATGAGCTGAAGGGAGTGTGTCTGTGGAGAGAGAGCAGAATGCCACAATTGAGTTGGGTGGCAAGTCTTGCATTCACCTTGTTGCCATGTACCCAGCATGTAATTCCACTTGAGGGCCGGGTACTCCCACCTGTCCACCAGGATTCCTCAGTCTTGCGCTACTGACATGCTGGGCCTGATAACTCCTTGCATTGCCGGACAGTGCTAACTGCCCTGGCCTTTACCCACTAGATCCCAGCAGCACCCTCGATATCTCCAGACATTGTCAGATGTCCCTGGCCCGGGGAACACTCTTAGTCGGAAACCACTGCCCTACCTAGCACCCCAGACTGTTTTTGCATAGTAGATTGGAGGTGCAAGAACTCTCCTCTGATTTGTTCTGTCTCAAGCTCTCTGAGCCCACCTGACCCAGAGGCAGGTTCAGACTACTGCTCTCCAAAAGCCTTCCGTACGGTTTAGAGGGCGTGGGTGAAAGCGAGCAGTGGGACAAAGGACTCAGCACCTAAGAGGAAATCTCGAAGGACGTTTTTCCTCAGGAGCCCAGACCTGCCTCCAGCCAGGGCGACCACAGAAGGGCACCTTCTGGCTCCAGGGCCTTGCACTCATCAGGGTCTTCGGAAGTGTGTGCTGTTCAGACTTTAAGTCATGTCCGACGGCTTGCAGCCCCGTGAACTGCAGCACACCAGGTTCCTCCGTCCTTCACTGTCTCCCAGAATTTGCTCCAAGTCCTGTCCTTTGAGTGTCCACTCTGCCGTCCAACCATCTCATCCTCTGTCCCCTTCTCCTCCTGCCTTCAATCTTTCCCCGNTGACCAGTCTGCATAGCACCCAGAGCTTGGCTCATAGCCCCTTTTTCTAATTAAAGGAGCCAGGACTGCTTGGAGAAATGGCTGAATTTATGGCTACTGAATTTATGGCAAGTGATTCTGGGGCATCTTGTAGTGTCAGGAAGTAAGGATATGCGACAGAGGATGAGATGGCTGGATGGCATCACCGACTTGATGGATGTGAGCTTGAGTGAACTCCAGGAGTTGGTGATGGACAGGGAGGCCTGGTGGGCTGCGATTCATGGGGTCGCAAAGAGTCGGACATGACTGAGCAACTAAAATGAACTGAACTGAATACACACACACATACACACACACACACATTTGAGCAACAAAGTAGTGTTAGTATCAGATTACAATCAGAGTATAAAATAAATATCCACAAGTCTGTACTGAATTGAAACATTGAATATGTAAACAAATGAAGGTGCATGGACAAATTTCCCATGTGGATTAATTTTGAATAACTCAGGTGGATACGCTGTCCTCAAGAAAGGAGAGCATAAATCCCTACTCCATAAATGTAGGCGGTATGTGGTGTCTTCCTTCTAAAAGGTAGAGTCTGGAAAGGGGCCAAAAGGGAGCTCTGCAGGGGAGAAAACTTACCACCACTCACCTAGCCCAGTGATCAAGGTGGACATCAACCCTCATGTCAGGTAGAAAGAATGTCGACTTGTATGATGTGATGAGCATGGTGCCTTGCTGGTGGTCTCCTTCCCAGAATTCTTAACTACAGTCTAACCATGGGATAAACCCCAACTGCAGGACATCCTGTGACATTTCTGACCAGTGCTGCCTCAAGTTATTCAGGTCATCGAAAACAAGGAAAGTCCTTAACAAGGAAAAGATGAACCATAATACTGCATCTAATGCAATGTGAAGAGAACTTAGCAGCAAGCAAATACTCCAGACTAGGAACTTCTCTTCCCCTCTCCTCTCTCTTCCTCCCTTTCCTTCTTGTTAAGTAAGTAAGTAAATTCACTCAGTCCTGTCCGACTCTTTGTGACCCCTTGGACTGCAGCCCACCAGGCTCCTCAGTCCATGGGATTCTCCAAGCAAAAATACTGGAGTGGGTTGCCATTTCCTTCTCCAGGGGATCTTCCCAACCCAGGGATTGAACCCAGGTCTCCCGCATTGGAGGCAGACACTTTAACCTCTGAGCCACCAGGGAAGTCCCTTCCTTCTTATTAAAATGTAACAAATGGAAACTTTTTATGTCCATGATAGTGTACATATGTTTATTTGAGCTTTAAGACTGAGCCTTCCTAAACATTTCTCTTGACTTCATGTCTGTCTAACCCTCACCTAAACCTCCTTGTTTATTCTTTTCACATTTCAACTATAGATTAGATCAGGAAAACTGGAAAAATGAGATCTTATCTGTAATAACAAATCTGAGATAGTTTCGAATAGAGCAATTTCTTATAACTTCCAAGGAGTAGAGATAAATCAAAGTGATTGAGAATCCTTGCAGCTTTAGAACTGTCCCATGCAAGAGACGTGCTCTGTGGCAGAGATGAACTTCTAACCTCATAAAGAGTGATCCTTCCTGGATTTGCCGGACAAAATCTGTTTAACTATAATCTCTCCCTTGAGATCACCTTTCCCTTTTAAGAAGTGATTATTCCAGAAGAATAAATACAGGGAGCTGAGATCAGCTGTACATCTTGTAAAACACTTGTCTGGAGCAAAGGTCTTGGTGTCTTATGATGCAGAAACCCTGGGAAGCAGGCACAATGTGACTTGGGCTTCTCTTTACCTCTTTTATTTCCACTCTTAGTGATTTTGTGTATCGTTTACTTTTATGCCTGCCCATTTAGGCAACCGAAACTTGTCACCGAACCTCAGCACTCGAGTCTTCTTTTCCTCCAATGGCCCCGTATACTCTACCCACTTTCACTATCAAGAGCACGTTTATCTTTCCTTAACTCGTTCCTTCATACTTTCTATTTTGTTACGTCTTTCTGCCAGTCAACAGATTCAGCAGAAGTCTACAAAGAGCACCATAACTGAAATGGATAAAACGAACGCTGGGAATTTGTAGCCATCAGTCATGAGATAAAAGGGATCATTTGAGGTGTGTTTTGAGAAATTTCAGCTCCAGATCGGAGCACAAAAGGGGCTTCGGGGTAGGTCTCTAGTCATGTTTATATGGAGCATGTACATGAGATGACCATCGTAAAAGTTATATCATAATATTTGCAGGTGATCGAATCCAGGGCCCTGCATGGATATCAAAATCCATTTTGATCAAATCCCCATAGTTGATATTCCACATTCTCAGGCTCCGCCAACCACAGGTTGTATAGTACTGCAGTATTTACATTGAAAAAAATATGCTTACCAGTGGATTTATGCAGTTCAAACTGGTTTTTAAGGGTCAGTTGTATATACATATATATGTATGTGTGTGTGTATATATATATATATTTGCTGTTGTTCAGTTGCTAAGTCAAGTCGAGCTCTTTGCAACTCCATGAACTGCAGCATGCTAGGCTTCCCTGTCCTTCCTTATCTCCTAGCGTTCACTCAAATTTGTGTCTGTTGAGTCACTGCTGCCGTCCAACCATCTCATCCTCTCCCGCCCCCTTCTCTTCCTACCCTCAATCGTTCCCAGCATCAGGGTCTTTTCCAATGAGTCAGCTCTTCTCATCAGGTGGCCAAAGTACTGGAGCTTCAGCATCATTCCCTGCAATGAATATTCAGGGTTGATTTCCTTTAGGATTGACTGGTTTGATCTCCTTGCATTCTAAGGAAATGTATCATATAATAAGTGCCTCAACACAAAAATGTGTCAAGCAGAACTGGTCTCTACTCATTATTATGAATTTCAATAATTATACCCCAGGATTCAAAAAATTCTGGTCATCTGAATGTTCAGGCAGCTGGGCAGTAAGTAGAACCTCCTCTCTGCACATTGTATTGATTAGAAATTTGGCTTTTGACTCAACTTTCTTAAGTAGACACTACCACATAACATGGAAGAAGGGTTGCAGGTCAGAGATGAGGCCATCCTGGCTCTAGCTGGGTTGTCTCAGGAAAGACTTATTTTGGGGAGGTGGAAGAATGGAGGCTCTGAGGAGCAGAGCTAGTGGGGATCAAGCTCCTCCCACCTGTTCATCCGTCACCTCCTTTAGAGCAGTCTAGTTGGGTTTCTGTAGCAGAGACACACAGTGACAAAGTGCTAAATTCTTCGTCATCTAGCCCAGATCCCAGTGCAACAGGACCCGGACCCAGTGCATCCTCTTCGCTGCCCCAGAGCATGGCTGGATGTTGCCTGGGTCCCCAGACAGCCCAGGATCCTCTCAATATGAACAGCTCAGTAGAACTTGACTTGTACTGTATGTCTGCATTGGAAAAGTCATGGATAGGGACAACAGAAACCCTCCCAATTTTTTTTAAAATTAGCAGTATTTATCACCTTCTCAAAATCAATTGCATATTTTAAATGAAAACAAATGACTGCTTCCAGACTGATCAATACCTGCATCTTTGCCTTTTAAAAAGTAAAAGTTTTAATGTAAGGAAATCTTTATCTTTGCTCCTGTCAATCCAATTATAATATAGCTCAATAGTTAATAAATATAATCCTCTTTGTCTGGGCAGATCAACGTCATAAAAAATGCAAAGAATTCTACGGTATCCAAGGCCCTGTGTGGTAGAAAGCAGCCTCTTCCCTGTAAACTCCGGGCCTCGGTACTTCTCTCCTTCCTAGATGAGGAGCCGTTTATTCCTATTAAGTCTAAAGAAAAGGGTTTATATATTTAATGATTCTAAAACCAAAATGCTACCTACTATCTGCACAATTGCCATTTTATCTCGCTAAACTTCTCCGGTTGACGTTTTTAAAAGGGCAAAAGCAGAAAACCCTTATATAATACCTAATTTGTACATCTGCGGTTTCCCTCTGACTGGCACAGGCACCATATGTTTTTAATTATCATAATAGCCCTAAAGAACCTGTTCGGTGGGAAACACATATGATCCTTTTATTACTGGTTTGTAATTTAAACAGTTTTAACAGAAAAGGTCTGGCTATAGGGGAGTGACAGGCTCAAAGGCCTAAGATCCCTGTCGTCGACCTCTGGAAGCTCAAGTTCAGATCCCACCCACCAGGCAGGACCTCCTTCCCCTGCTTGACAGAGGTAATTGGTCGCATGTGAAGCGGCTCTGTGGGACCTTTAAAAGACAGGATCTGTGATCTCCAGTGACGCTGGGGTCTGGTCAGAGCCTGACACAGTGGGCAGAGGGTTGATAAATATTATCCTAGTCTGACCTCTGCTGCCCTCACAGCTGGGGGCTGGGCCCACGGCAGCCCCCATCTGGAGGGTCCACTGGTGCCCTGGGCCACCCACTCTCCACTCTCCCCCACCTGGACCCCAGAGAACAATTGCAAGGTGAGGGGTCAGGTTTCCTTGAGGCCCTCTCACTTCGGGGAGGGCTGGGTAGACAGTCTTTTCCTGGAGGCTGAGAAGTATAATAAATACAGCCTTAAAAATAATTAATTCACAGACCATGAGATGGAAGAAACCTTGGGATGGGGATGATCTGGTGGGACTTTCTCATTCATGATGAGGTGAGGATGCTGAGGGGACAGGAAGAGACCTGCTCAGGGTCACAGGCAAGTCCTCAGCTGGGTGGGTCACATGGAGCACATCTGACCACACCCAGCGCCCCATCCTGCATGTTCCCAGGATTCTACATATGGGTGCAATCTCCACTTGAATTGCCACATTTTCTCCCAGGACCCAGATCTATAGGATGGCAAGAAAACGCTATTTTTATTTATTTGTGTGTTGGTCTGCTCGTTTTTGACATATCCCAAACAAGGTTTAAGGGCTTCCCAGGTGGCGCTAGGGGTAAAGAACCTGCCTGCCAATGCAGGAGATGTAAGAGACCCAGGTTTGATCCCTGGGCTGGGAAGATCCCCTGGAGGAGGGCACGGCAACTCACTCTGGTATTCTTGCCTGGAGAATCCCATGGACAGAGAGGCTGGAGAGCTATAGTCCATAGCATCGCAAAGAGTCAGACACGACTGAAGCGGCTGAATCCACGTGCAAACAAGGATTAAAGGCTTGGGAAAGCCCACAGGGTGAGGCAACAAAATATCATCTCGGGATAGCTCCACTGCCTGAATGAATCAGACCCTCGTGTGCTTGCTGAGTCATCTTGGGTAAGGTGACTTCTCTGTGCCTCCATTTCCCCATATGTAAAATGGGAAGAATAAAAGTTACATCTGCCTCAAGGGATTTTTATAATATAAAGATTAGATGAAAGAATAACATTTGTGACTTTCATTTTCATATATATATATATATAGTGTTTAAAATTGGAGTTGGCCCTGGCACAGAGCTAAGCATTTATGATTTAAAACCAAACTTGGTAGATGGAGGGGTAGCTCAGAGGACCTGATCCTGTAGGTGTCGCTTAGGCATGGGGAGATCGAGAGGATAAAGTCACGTCCCTGAACACCAGCGCCAAGATGCTGGGTTAGAATGGGACAAAACCTCCAGTTATAATTGCTTTCTGGCAACCTCTCAAGGAATCCAGGGGGCGGGGGCAGTGTTAGGAGCAATGGCCATCAGACTTTCTTGGGCTTTCCAAATGGCGGCTCTGATTCCACTCAGCTGTCGTGAAAGTGGCTTTCTTGTTTCCACTACTGGGGGTTTTAGCATTCAAATGTGACTCTATGGTATTGTATTACTTTGATTTTTTTCTTTGTCATAGCTTGATACTGGAAATGCAATACAGGTGACCTTTGAACAATGTGGATCTGAGCTGCTCGGGTCCACTTACACGAGGATATTTTTCAATAAATATATGTATGTGCTGCAAATGTATTTTTTCTTATAGTTTTTTGTAAATATTTCCTTTGCTGTAGCTTACTTTATTATAAAAATATGATACATAATACACATAATATACAGAATATATGTTAACTATTTAGGTTATCAGTAAAGCTTCCAGTCAGCAGTGGGCTATTAGTAGTTAAGTTTGGGGGAGTGAAAAGTTATACCCCTTTTGACTGTGTAGGGGATCAGCACCCCAAGTACCCTAATCAGTCACCCTAGTCGCTCACTCCTGTGTGACTCTTTGTGACCCCACGAACTGTAGCCCACCAGGCTCCTCTGTCCATGGAACTCTCCAGACAAGAATACTGGAGTGAGTGGCCGTTCCATTCTCCAAGGGATTTTCCTGACCCAGGGATTGAACCTGGGTCTCCTGCATTATAGGCAGATTCTTTACCGTCTGAGCCAGTGGTCGTGAGTCAACTGTATATGGAATAATGGAGCTGAAACTCACTGTCATCTAGCACACACTCTTCGCCAAGCTTACAGCGCAGCACCTGACGTGTATCTGCGTACACTGTGGTCCCTGAGCTCCTGGTCAGGCGCCTGGTACCTGTGTGCACAGACTAAGCTGAGGCTCAGGGAGGCTCTCCAATGGGATGCTCATGGCTTGAGAAGTTGGAAGGCTTTTCCAACGAGTAGAAAAAGAGCCTCAGGCAAGTCACCTGACATGTTGTGGCCTCGGTGGCCTCATGCATAAAATGGGTTCTGCTAAACAGGTGAGTCTGGTTATGCAGAAGTGACTGGCAACCAGAAAGGCTGAAGAAGGACCAGCTGGCGTTGGGCCCGTGACACTGGAGGGGCCCACTTGCCTGCAGGTGAGGCTGGGGGTGAGACATGACAGGCACATCCTCCCATGCCACCCTATCCTTCCTCCTTCAGGACAGGCTCTCTCCAGGTGATTAGGTGGGACAGGCATTCATCCAGCCAGCCCCACCCTTAGAGGAGGAATGAAGGAATCACAAGTCCAGATCTGGCCCTCCCAGTGACCCCAGAAGACAAGAGGAAGCCTTCTCATGAGTTTAAATAAAGGGGGATGCAAAGCCCCCATCCCAGAGGGACTACTCTTTCCTTTTGGCAAGAAGAAGGCCAGATGGCCACCTTCATTTGAGATGTCAGTTGTGACCTCCTGACTCAACAAACAGCAAGTGCATCTTAATCAGAGAGTGCCCTTCCTGTCCACCAGCAAAGGCTACTGCTCCGACCCGCCCCTCAAGGAAACAAGACCTTCTTAATCACAGGCTGCCTCGAGGGGCTGGGAGGGAGACCACAGGCCTTGGCTGACCATGCCGCCAGCAGCTACTGTCCCTGCCTGCTGCCTCCCTGACTGGTGCCGGCCCAGCTCGGCAGCCCAGCCAAGTAGGGGCTGGGGTGAAGGCGCCTCCAAATTTCCAATTCGGGGAATAACAACTCACATGACTTCGATCCCATCTGCACCCAGGGAAGGCAGAGCAGGCAAAGGAGCATAAAACACAAAGTTCCCACAGTCAACATCTGTCTTAGTGCAAACAATGGACCATTATCTTGTAAATAATTCTGATTAAGCTGCAGCGTTTCCTCCTGAAGCTGGTGGTGGGGAGCAGGGGGAGGGTGCTGCTGGGAAGCCGGCCTGGGCCACCAGGTGCTGCACTCAGAGCCTCCCCTGGCCCCTGCCCCTCACTCTCGCCCTGCCCACAGCAGACCCTCTGACCACCTCCAAACCCCAGGTGGCTTCCGGAAGGTTCCTCCCTGCTGCATGCTCTCCGTTCTGCTGGCTTTTCTCCTCTTCCTCACTCTATTTCCCGCTTTCCTCCCCTCTCCAGATGCCATCTCCATCACGTTTCTTTTAGTCTGTTCATACTGGTTTTCTGTTCTCTCACCGTCTCCTTCCTCCCCTTCATCTCCCCAGGTCTCCAGTTTCCCTTCTTCATGCCTTCCCCCTTCTCTCCACTCCAACCTTCACGTCTCTCCTTGCTCTCCTCATCCGCACCTCTCACTCACTGTTCTTCACCCCTGTCTCCTTGTCTGATCCTTCCTGCTCTTGGTCTCACGGTGGCTGTCTGTCCTCCCATCCCAGGCCCACCCCTCCAGACTCTGGATTGCTGTAGAGTCGGGAGATTCTGAGGCCTACAGGCCCCACCGGCTCCCCGGCTGTCTCAGACTATGAGGCCTGAACAAGGCTGACCAGAAGCACTGTGCCCACAGGAACCCCTCTTCCCACCACTGGGAAACCCATCTTGCCCCACCCCAAATCCAAAGACCCTCTCCCTCTCATGTGCCCCAGGATGCTGAGGTTAGCCTGCCTCTGCACCCACACATCTCCTGTGTCATGAAAAACAGCTGGGGCTTCCCAGAGCCGCCCCACAATAAAGAAGTCCAGGCACGCACCTGTGCAAAGGAGACAGGATTACTCACTTTGTGAGGGCATGTATCCCAAAGTTCTCAAGAAAATCCCCCTGGTGATTTAAATTGAATTGCCTGAATGTGATTTTGAGATAACACTTCAAGCCCAAAGCTTCCATATAAAAGCAAAAGCCACTCCATAAGAAGCACTGTTGCTGCTAGCTGGCCACCGGACATTTTTTTTTAAAAATCTCCTAATTGTAAATCTCTTGCAGCACGAGGAAAAAAAAACAAGAAGAAGAGTTCAGTTGGAGCCAACAGGGGTGATGTCTGCACATCCCAGGAATGGGGTCACTGAACCCCAGCACACCTTTCTCCACGGATGGGACGGAATCCCATTGAGGCTGTCTAGAAAGAGGCCTTCAGGTGGTGAGTACAGATTGGCAAGAATGAGGAGCTCCATGCTCTGCAATACCTTACCCAAATTCTCTCCCCACTTGTCAAGGTCTTAGGGAGTATGAGTCTTCATGGAAACCCTGCCTGGGGCCTGCATGGCATCAGAAATCCTAAAATAACTGAAATGTGGATGGTCTGCCAACCTCCAACTTACTCATTCAAATTCATTTTATTGTCTTGAGGATGCACAAGGGTACACAAGTGTATCCTTTGGTGGATGACAAAACTAGAGCAATCAACCCCAACTCTACTGTGGAGCACAGGGAAGTCTCCTCAGTACACTGTAATAACCTCTAAGGGGGAAGAAACTGAAAAGGAATAGATGAATGGAAATGTATGACTGAATCACTTTTCTGTACACCTGAAACTAACAGAACATGGTGAATCAACTATACTCCAAGATCATTTTTTAAAATTAAACAAAAGCCAAGGAATGGAGGAATTCAAAGTTGGAGACAGTACACACTGTCCCAAACTCGGGGGCTTGCTAGCCAACAGTGACTTAGAGTGGCCACAGGAATGCTGAGGATAGAAGAGTGGAAGGGGTGCAGATGTGGAAAGGGATGTGAGCTGTTCCTCATGCCCCAGATATGGAAAGGGATGTGAGCTGTTCCTCATGCCCCAGATATGGAAAGGGATGTCAGTTGTTCCTCATGCCCTGTGCATGCAAGATGGAGCACAGCATGACCCCTCTTCTCTCCCTACCTCCCGCCTTTCCTTCTAAGTGTTACTGGGGTGAAATGTTGGGCGGGAGTGGGGGGCTCCCAAGAGGGACTACATACTGTCACACCCAAGAGGGGCACCTTGGATTATCAAGTTGATGTCAGTAAAGCACTTGAGGAAACCTTCTTCATCATGAAAATACCCAAGCTCTGCTGTGATACAATAGGTTATAAAATGAAAAAAAGTTAAATAATCAGATTTTTCTTGCACTACTATGAACCCAAAGATCCACTTTTATTGACTCCCTCTTTTTTAAAAAAAAAAAAATTTGAACAAATTCTAGAATTAGAAGGGAAATGCCTCAATGCTCTTCTTACGAGTTAATAAAAATGTCTTGATGAAGAAGCAAGTATTCATATGCCCCATTCTCAGACTGAAACCCCACACATTCATGTACTTGTGGGAAGGCCAACTTGGTGCCCACATCTGGGACCCTGCAAGACTTGAGTGCTCATGAGGACTCTAGAACTCTAGATGGAGTCTTAGAGAGTCACCAGAAAAGTTAAGGAAACAGGGATCCTGAATGCCATAGAATTTGAGACCCAAGAGGATACTGAGGGGACTTGTCCAAGCTCCTTGGAGCGCAACTGTATCTACAGATACTGTAGGTCCTCTGACCCCTGGGTCAGCCCTCCATCCAGCTTCCAGAAAGCCTGGCCCTGAGCTGAGTACGTCCCAATATTTAAAATCTGCAGTTCGTGTCCCACCTTAGAGTATGAATCTGCCCTCACCCTGGGCTCTGGAAGACTGGTGACCCTCTGGAGTGCGCCAGGGATGTAAAAGTCCTCAGACCAAGGGGTTCTGGCTTGTGCTGGATGCTGTCCATGCCTGAGCCCTTCCCCCCTGGCTCCCCAGGATGCCCGCGGCCTCTTGTTTCTCTCTGATTGTGACTGTTTCGCTGTTGGGTGAGCTGCTGCTGCTGCTAAGTCACTTCAGTCGTGTCTGACTCTGTGCGACCCCATAGACGGCAGCCCACCCGGCTCCCCCATCCCTGGGATTCTCCAGGCAAGAACACTGGAGTGGGCTGCCATTTCCTTCTCCAATGTATGAAAGTGAAAAGCGAAAGTGAAGTCGCTCAGTCGTGTCCGACTTGTAGTGACTCCATGGACTGCAGCCCACCAGGCTCCTCCATCCATGGGATTCTCCAGGCAA
>SJYX01000098.1:0-12010 GCA_006410675.1 Oreotragus oreotragus
AAATTTCTAATTTTTTCCTTTTTATAATTCAAATGTTGCAAACATAGCTATACCTTTGTACATGTCATTAATATTTCTTTCAGATTAGTTGGGATACTTTAATAAATCCAATTGTTTTCACAGATTTGCTCCTGTTGCCATTTTCCTGATCATGGAAAAGACTGTGTGCATGCTAAGTCACTTCACTGAGACCCCATGGATTGTAATCTGCCAGGCTCTTCTGTCCGTGGGATTTCTGTAGTGGGTTGCCATTTCCTTCTCCAGGGCATCTTTCCAACCCAGGGATTGATAATGTTGTCTCCTGTGTCTCTTGAATTGGCAGGTGGATTCTTTACCACTGAGCCACCTGGTAAGCCAGTATGCATCTTCAAACCCTCAGCAGGACTAATTAGGTGTGCACAACTAGCTCTATGAAGCAGTTCCATTTAGGAGGAGAGCCTGCTAAGAGCCAATGAATCATTGAATCATAATATGTCTAAATCAGCAGGAAAATAATAGGAAAGCTCAACTTGTGGACATTTATTGGGAAAAGAGATGATCATTTATGTAAAAAAATAACTAAATTCTGTATGTCGCAGTGAACTGTGGTTAATTTTTTGGTGAGATCCTCAGTTGAATAACCATGAAGCAATCAGTTATCAGCTTGTTCCTGGAAGCTAACAGTAAAATCCAAGGCAGATGCACTATTGACTGAAATCCTGGAGAAAGATGTGATGGAGACTAGAATTGCAGAGCTCCTGTTCCTGCATCCCCTTTCCTAGGTGAAGAAAAGGGATTGAGAGGGAGAGAAAGAGTAGAGGGATGGGGCGGGGGCAGGTGGGGGTGGTGAGAGAAAGACAGGAAGATTGCTTTAGTTCTACAAGTGCTCAAGTGGAGAATTTCTGGTTATTTCACTTTCTGGCTATGTGTCCTTGACTCTTAGAGAATCAGTTGGAGGAAACAATTTAGAAAGTCAGCCCACTATGCCATGAGCATTTAAAACCTGTCAGAGGGTAGAAGTGGTTCACCAGTAATTATGAGTGGACAGTGGAGAACTAAGATGCACGTGTCCAGATTTGACTCTGATTACAAGTCAGAAAAATAGAGAAAATGAGCAGTCTAATTTAAATGCAAAAGAGGTTTTAGCCAGCTTCTTTTGCCAAAAATCTTCTCCGGTTTAAAACTACAGTAATGATTTTTAAGGCAAGTCAAAATGTTGATATTTACAATTTTCATTAATTTATTTAAAAGATACATTATGAAAAATATACAAATATATATGTTTCAGTTTCTGTATTTAATGTAGAGAAAATTATTAATATGAACTGAAATATTCCAAGCATATATACAAAATAATATAGTAAATATTCACATCCAGATCATCCAGCTTAAGGAAACAATACTTATCACTGTTGTGGCTGTGTTTCTTTTCCATCTGCATTGGGAAATATATAAGTATTGCTGCCGCTAAGTCACTTCAGTGTCCGACTCTGTGACCCCATAGATGGCAGCCCACCAGGCTCTGCCGTCCCTGGGATTCTCCAGGCAGGAACACTGGAGTGGGTTGCCATTTCCTTCTCCAATGCATGAAAGTGAAAAGTGAAAGTGAAGTCTCTCAGTCGTATCCGACTCTTAGCGACCCCATGGGCTGCAGCCCACCAGGCTCCTCCATCCATGGGATTTTCCAGGCAAGAGTACTGGAGTGGGGTGCCATTGAAAATACATAACAATTTTGCACATTTATAGCAATACAATTGTACTGTATTTTTCTGTTTTATGTTTGTGAGAATCAACCATACTAATACCTGTAGGACTAGCTCATTTGCTTTATTATTGAATGGGATCACATTCACCAAAATAAAATATATGCCTCCATTCATCTATCAATGGACATAATTCCAACTCCTTGTTTCCACCATCACACCTACTGCCAATAGAAGCTTTCTTTGGTAGTATGTGGCATCATTGGATTCTTTTTAACATTTGTCATTCTCCAACAGTAAAGAATCTGCCTGCAATGCAAGAAACCCAGGTTCGATCCCTGGATCAAGAAGATCCCCTGGAGAAGGGAATGGTGACCCATTCTAGTATTCTTGTCTGGAGAATTTCATGGACAAATGAGACTGGCAGGCTACCATCTATGCCATTGCAAAGAGTAGGACACGATTGGACAACTTTCACTCACTCATTGTAATGAATGTGAAATGATACAATAGTTTTAATTTGTACTTTTGATTTCTAAGTTAACATACCTTTTTTTTTTTTTTTTTTTAGGACTTTTGTTTTAGGAACAGTGTTAGATTCACAGCATAACTGAGCAAGTAGTGCAGAGATTTCCCATATATCCTCTACTTACACACATGTATAGCCTCCTCGGTTTGTTATGGCTGATGAACCACACTGACAAAAAATAATTACCCAAAGCCCATAGTTTACATTAAAGTCCATTCTTGGTGTTGTACAGTCTAGGAGTTTAGACAAATGAAATTACCAATATCACTGCCCTACAAATCTTCGATGCTTATATTCTTATATTCCACTTATATTCTTGTGGGATATTAACTCCCCAATCAGGGATTGAACCTGTGTCCTTGGCAGTGAGAGCACAGAGTCCAAACCACTGGACTACCAAGGAAGTCCCTGTACGTGATATATTAAACTTTAGCATTGGTATATCCACATTAATATTCATCCATACAGTATATATGATTAGAATTTACTAAAGCATTGGTTCCAAATGGGTGTTTAAATGGGGAAGGGTCTCTGGGAGCCAGATGATACACACCACGCCCTTGCTCCAGGATGATTCTTCAGGACACCTTCTCTGAACAAACCAGCTATTATACAAAAGTGTAATTGTCACAGTACATCACTGACCTCCAAAGTGAGAGTGGGATTTCTCTTCCAAATCTCGGATGTCCAGGCCTTGGAAGTTGTTTCTTGATTTTGATTATATATCACCCCAGAAAATAAAGATATTAATGCTCAAAGCACAGACAGGTTCCAGATGGTGAGGAATTGTTGAAGTTCCAGATAGAGATATTTGGATTACAGCACAGAAAATAATTACCCAATACAAATTACAGAATGTCCCTTTATGCTGAGGTTGGCAAGCCATGGCCTGTGGGTCAAATCTAACTGCTGTCTGTTTTTGAATGGCCTTGGAGCTAAGAATTGTTTATATATATATATATATTTTTTCCAGATAAAATATTATAGGCTTATTTACAACTTACTTCTCACCTTGAGTATGTAAAATACAAACTTCACAAAATGTTCATTTTTTTACTTTGTAGTTTACAAATATACAAAATAAAAGTTATTAAGGCAAGGAATTATATAGAAAAAATCATTTGTTCTGCTTAAGGCATACTTGGAAATAAACCATTGTACAAATTACTACACATCTGAAACCACAGTGCATAACAGACTATTAAAAAAAACGGTTAAAGTAAACCAGGTGTATTTATGTTTTTATATTTTTAAGTTGTCAAAAGAAGAAGGATATTATATGACACTTGAAAAGTATTTGAATTCAAGGCTATAAATCAAGTTTTATTAGCACACAGCTTCACTCCTTCATTCACTTACTGTCTAGGGCTGCTCTTGTAATACATGGACAGAGGTGAGCAGTTTAGATAGAGACTATGTAGCCCACAAACCATAGAATACTTAATATCTGGCTCTTTACAGAAAAAAAACAACGATGTGCCCTATTGGATGCCATTGTCAGAGAGAATCCGGGGCCAGCGGTCACCACGGGTCAGAGCACATGGTTACTTCTTGTCTTTCCATCTGTATAGTTCAGTTCAGTCGCTCAGTCATGTCCTACTCTTTGCAACCCCGTGAACCACAGTATGCCAGGCCTCCCTGTCCATCGCCAACTCCTGGAGTTTATCCAAACACATGTCCATTGAGTTGGTGATACCATCCAACCATCTCATCCTCTGTCGTCCCCTTCTCCTCCTGCCCTCAATCTTTCCCAGCATCAGGGTCTTTTCAAATGAGTCAGCTCTTTGCATCAGGTGGCCAAAGTATTGGAGTTTCAGCTTCAACATCAGTCCTTCCAATGAACACCCAAGACCGATTTCCTTTAGGATGGACTGGTTGGCTCTCCTTGCAGTCCAAGGGACTCTCAAGAGTCTTCAACAACACAGCTCAAAAGCATCAGTTCTTTGGTGGTCAGCTTTTTTTATAGTCCAAGTCTCACATCCATACATGACCACAGGAAAAACCATAGCCTTGACTAGACGGAAATTTGTTGATGTAATGTTTCTGCTTTTTAAAATACTGTCCAGGTTGGTCATAACTTTCCTTCCAGGGAGTAAGCATCTTTAAATTTCACAGCTGCAATCACGCATCTGCAGTGATTTTGGAGCCCCCAAAAATAAAGTCAGCCACTATTTCCACTGTTTCCCCATCTATTTGCCATGAAGTGATGGGACCAGATGCCATGATCTTAGTTTTCTGAATGTTGAGCCTTAAGCCAACTTTTTCACTCTCCTCTTTCACTTTCATCAAGAGGCTCTTTAGTTCTTCTTCACTTTCTGCCATAAGGGTGGTGTCATCTGCATATCTGAGGTTATTGATATTTCTCCCAGCAATCTTGATTCCAGCTTGTGCTTCTTCCAGCCCAGCGTTTCTCATGATGTACTCTGCATATAAGTTAAATAAGCAGGGTGACAATATACAGCCTTGACGTACTCCTTTTCCTATTTGGAACCAGTCTGTTGTTCCATGTCCAGTTCTAACTGTTGCTTCCTGACCTGCATACAGATTTCTCAAGAGGCAGGTCAGGTGGTCTGGTATTCCCATCTCTTTCAGAATTTTCCACAGTTTATTGTGATCCACACAGTCAAAGGCTTTGGCATAGTCAATAAAGCAGAAATAGATGTTTTTCTGGAACTCTCTTGCTTTTTCCATGATCCAGCGGATGTTGGCAATTTGATCTCTGGTTCCTCTGCCTTTTCTAAAACCAGCTTGAACATCAGGGAGTTCACGGTTCACATATTGCTGAAGCCTGGCTTGGAGAATTTTGAGCATTACTTTACTAGCGTGTGAGATGAGTGCAATTGTGCGGTAGTTTGAGCATTCTTTGGCATTGCCTTTCTTTGGAATTGGAATGAAAACTGACCTTTTCCAGTCCTGTGGCCACTGCTGAGTTTTCCAAATTTGCTGGCATATTGAGTGCAGCACTTTCACAGCATCATCTTTCAGGATTTGAAACAGCTCAACTGGAATTCCATCACCTCCACTAGCTTTGTTCTTAGTGATGCTTTCTAAGGCCCACTTGACTTCACATTCCAAGATGTCTGGCTCTAGATTAGTGATCACATCCTCATGATTATCTGGGTCGTGAAGATCTTTTCTGTACAGTTCTTCTGTGTATTCTTGCCACCTCTTCTTAATATCTTCTGCTTCTGTTAGGTCCATACCATTTCTGTCCTTTATCGAGCCCATCTTTGCATGAAATGTTCCCTTGATACCTCTAATTTTCTTGAAGAGATCTCTAGTCTTTCCCATTCTATTGTTTTCCTGTATTTCTTTGCATTGATTGATGAAGAAGGCTTTCTTATCTCTTCTTGCTATTCTTTGGAACTCTGCATTCAGATGCTTATATCTTTCCTTTTCTCCTTTGCTTTTCACTTCTCTTCTTTTCACAGCTATTTGTAAGGCCTCCTCAGACAGCCATTTTGCTTTTTTGTATTTTTTTGGTGTTGCTCCCTGTCTCTTGTACAATGTCAGGAACCTCCATCCATAGTTCATCAGGCACTCTGTCTATTAGATGTAGTCCCTTAAATCTATTCCTCACTTCCACTGTATAATCACAGGGATTTGATTTAAGTCATACCTGAATGCCAACGAAGGTCTGTCTAGTCAGAGCTATGGTTTTTCCAGTGGTTATGTATGGATGTGAGAGTTGGACTGTGAAGAAAGCTGAATGGTGAAGAACTGATGCTTTTGAACTGTGGTGTTGGAGAAGACTCCTGAGGTTCCCTTGGACTGCAAGGAGATCCAACCAGTCCATTCTAAAGGAGATCAGTCCTGGGTGTTCTTTGGAAGGAATGATGCTAAAGCTGAAACTCCAGTACTTTGGCCACCTCATGCGAAGAGTTGACTCATTGTAAAACACTCTGATGCTGGGAGGAATTAGGGGCAGGAGGAAAAGGGGATGACAGAGGATGAGATGGCTGAATGGCATCACCGACTTGATGGAAGTGAGTTTGAGTGAACTCCAGGAGTTGGTGATGGACAGAGAGGCCTCAGACACAACTGAGCAACTGAACTGAACTGAACTAAATGGTCTAGTGGTTTTCCCTACTTTCTTCAATTTAAGTCTGAATTTGGCAATAAGGAATTAATGATCTGAGCCACAGTCAGTTCCTGGTCTTGTTTTTGCTGACTGTGTAGAGCTTCTCTATTTTTGGCTGCAAAGAATATAATCAATTCGATTTCGGTGTTGGCCATCTGGTGATGTCCATGTGTAGAGTTATTGTTGGGACAGGGTGTTTGCTATGACCAGTGGGCTCTCTTGGCAAAACTCTATTAGCCTTTGTGCTGCTTCATTCTGTACTTCAAGGCCAAAGTTTTCTGTTACTCCAGGTGTTTCTTGACTTCTTAGTTTTGCATTCCATCTGTATAAAATGCATATAAATCATCTTCCCTCTGGTGTCTATATAGACAGGAGCATAGCTTGAGTAACCATCTACAGTGTTGTCTATATTTGAAATAAGAAAGTCAGGGAGAGTTCCCCCAAAGCAGTCTCATCTGTTATTATTTGTATGTAGACAGACTGAAGAATTAAGAAGCCCCTTTTGTGCAGGGAAATGCACCAAGTCATTGTGAATATGCTGCCTGCTCTGTGGACTTCCTGTTGCTGCTGTGCTTGTCTTCAGTTGTGTCTGAATCTTTGTGACCCCCTGGACTGTAGCCTGCTTCCTATTTGGCCCTGATTTCTTTCATTTTTTATATTCTTCAAATGTGTGTGTGTGTTAGTTGCTCAGGCATGTCAAGCTCTTTGTGATCCCACGGACTGTAGCCCTACAGATGACTCTGTCCATGGGATTCTCCAAGCAAGAATACTGGAATGGATTACCATTCCCTTTTCCAGGCTATCTACTCAACTCAGGGTGCAAACCTGGGTCTCCTGAATTGCAGACAGATTCCTTACCATCTAAGCCATAGATGGGTCATAGTTGGAAATGTTTAGAAGCTGGGTTTGGAGAGGGCAATGGCAACCCACTCCAGTACTCTTGCCTGGAGAATCCCAGGGACAGAGGAGCCTGGTGGGCTGTTGTCTATGGGGTTGCACAGAGTCGGACACGACTGAAGTGACTTAGCAGCAGCAGCAACAGCAGAAGCTGGGTAGACTATAATTGTTTTAAAGCTTATTCCCATGAGGGAGGGTGGAAATTGCCTGCCTTTAAGACTATCTAAGGAATTTCACTGGAGATGGGAACGTCCAAAGTTGAGAAAGATTGTGTTGGAGCTAAGATGCCTGCTGTTCCTCTGGTGCTACATTCTGGAGGACTGGAAATTTGTCTTGTTATACCTAGTGCTTTGTGAAACTATGGATTCTTGCTTTTTTTTTCTTTCAGCAACAAAAACTATGATCAATATTCTGTGATTAACATTCCATCAACCCGAGAGTGAGAGGGAGAGACTTCAGTTCCATTTCTGCTTCCAACTAATTTTGTAGCTTTAGCTCCTCATTAAAAACTGGGTACCGGTTTTTAAAATTACAATCCAGTACAACTTGACTGGATGACCTTGATGGCTGCCTGACTTTGAAAGAATGATTCCAAAGCATGATTCTTTTATTTTAACCTAGATTTTTATTTATGTTACATATTTGTGATCTATCTGAAATTTGGTGGAATTCGTTTTGCTTTTAAGATAATTAAACTATTGTGATGAAAAGATGTAAATAAAACATTGCAGTGAAATATTTTCCACTTCATTTAAAAGCAAGCCATCAGTATTAGGCATTAGTTAACTATTATATGAAAGTGCAAAAATACTGGGCTTTCCTTGCAGTCCAGTGGTTCAAATTCCACACTTCCAGTGCAGGAGATGAGGGTTGTATCCCTGGTTGGGCAACTGAGATCCCACATGACACATGGAGCAGCTAAAAAAAAAAAAACAACTAATAAAACAAGTTATATAAGATAACTAATTCTTGCTGTAGAAGATGAGAACATTCTGATGGTGAGGATGTGAAAGAGTAGAAAAAAGTCTCTGAGCATTTTTAAAAAAACAAAACCCCAAACAATCTTCCTCCATCCATCTTACACACACACACACACACACACACACACACACACACACACACCACAATTTCCCAAACTCCCATCTTCCATGTCAGCTTATTTCAGGGTCTAATTGGTTTTTGGTATTTGATGACTATTAAAGACACAGCAATTGTCAGCTCAGCCTTCTTCATACTTGGTCAGTAATAAAAAAGGGAGAAGGGAGAAAATAGAAGTGATTGAAAGCATCTAAGATGAGAGAGGAATGAAGGAGGAAAATGTGTACACATTTCAAGTGGATGACAACATTCCAAGACCAGCTGCAAACTTTTATTTTATTGTTTAGAAAACAATCTTTGAACTCAAGAATTGCCTAGTGAATCTATTTTGTTCTTCCTGACTCAACCCAGGAACAGAAAAATGAATTTGACAGTGACCACAAATACCTGATATATGAGAACTGAATTTGAGGTTTACAGAGACAGAACACACTTCATCTTGAAGGCATAGTTTGATGGTAAGTTTAGATAGCCCATTCTTTCAAATAATTCCCTGGTGAACAGACAGGTATTTGAAGATAGTTTCTGTTTTCTACAGCTTTAATCAGAAAAAGTGGCACAATATCTTAGCTTTGAAAGTAAATGTTTTAAACCAGATCACCTGGAGATAATCTGTTATGTAATAACCACATTATTTATAATGTCTTCTTACTCTTCTTTCTTCATGTAAATACTTACTCCAGACAAGCAGCACTTTGGCATGTCACATTTATAAGATTTCTCCCCTACCCCAATTAGGCTTCTCCTTTTTGATGAAAAAGTTGTGATTTTATGAATATTCAATAAGTCACTTTGATAGTGGCTGTCTGGACCTGAAATATTCTTAGTGTTCTCTCACTTGCCAGTTGAGACAATTTTGAGTGCATAGAATCAGCATCTTTTTTGGAAAGAAGTCTGATTCATGAACTAATACTACATAGAACCAATAATAAATAGAACAATTCACCAGTCTGTCTCAGTGCCCTAATCTAAATTGAGGGCAGTGGATGCAATTTAGCATGTTCAGCTCTACCGTTCTATGAAAGTGAAAGGTGAGTCTCTCAGTTGTGTCTGACTCTCTGCAACCTCATGGACTGTGGCCTGCCAGGATCCATGGAATTCTCCAGGCAAAACTGGAGTGGGTAGCCATTTCCTTCTCCAGGGAATCTTCCCAACCCAGGTGTAGAACCTGGGTCTCCTGAATTGCAGGCAGACTCCTTACCATCTGAACCACTATGATTAGAGTAAAAATCAGAGAGAAATTAGATGATGCTTGAGAAAAATTATTACACTAAAATCCTCTGAAACAGATTCTCAAGACACATAAGAGTGAAACTATTCATGATTGTCAGCTGATTGATGGCACATTGCTGCCACATGAGATAAGCAAAAGGCTACCAACTTATTTGACTTCTGTGAACCAGGATAAGCATCAGCTGTTAAGGATACGAAAACAAATCACGTCCTTGTTTCTCAACATGTGTGGCCATGTTTGTAGATGAATACATAACATGAGTTCAACAGTTACGTAGCAGCAAATGAAACTTGTATTAAAAGAAAGGGATTTGGGGATTTAAAATATTTGCTGATTATATTAGTTTCTTACTATTGTTTTAACAAATGTCCACCAACTTTTGGATTAAAACATCACAAGTAAACATTTGACAGTTCCAAAATCAATGTGTTGAAAGGGCTATGGTCCTTTCTGGAGGTTAGGAGAGAATATTTTCTTGCCTTTTCCAGTGTTGTGAGCTGCCTGCATTCCCTGGCTCATGGGTGCTTCCATCCTCAAAACCAGCAATGGCCAGACAAGTCACATCACATTGCACTGACATTCACTCTTCTCACTCCCTCCTGTACTTGGAAGAGCCCTTATTATTACCTTGGCCTAACCCAGATAATCTAGGATGGCCCCTCATCTCAAAGTCAATTGCAACCTTAATCCCCCCCCCCTTGCCCTGTAATATAACATAGTCATGGGATCCAATATTTAGGATATGGACATCTTTGGGAAGCCATTGTTCTGTATACAGCACTGATGGAATTGTGAATATCAACTTTCCATTTACCTTCTGTGAGCAATTCCAGTCACTCTTACTCATGCTGTAATCACTGAAGAGCACGCATAACTTTGAAATCCTCCACAAGTCTGGCATGAGTCTTTGAAAATTAATCCAGACACAAGGAGAACTGAGTTAGAAAATCTCTGTCATTGCTTTTTCTGGGAGCTGTGAACCCATATTCTTATTGCTCATTTTTAATTCCAGCTCATTCTGACCATGTGTTGCTTCAGGGTGTACAACTCTTAGGAAACGATGTTTTATTAGTATCATTTGTTAATTACAGAGCATGAGTCACAGATTTGCTCCCAGGGCCACAAGGCTTTAGATATAGTGTAATGCTAATTCATAGGTCTTTAATAGTATCCTACAAAGAAGGCTGAATTTCTTTTTTTTAACCAAGAAGCACTGCAGTTAAAACTGATTTATGTACTCATTTATGCATTTAAAACTCATTCATGTGCTCATTCATAATCCTATTGTAATATTAAATATAATTCTTTCCTCCAAATAGGATGACACTAAGAAATGACAACAGCTGTTTATTTCACATTGTTCTGGGATGTGGGCCCTGATCAGAAAATTTCTAAATTATTCTCTTAGATTCTTTCTTTCAAAATAAAATCCAATATTTTAGAACTAATTGGAACTGAGGGCAAAGAATATAGTCACAGTATGCATTGTGGGCCTCACCAAATCATTTTAAAGAAAGACAATAAGACTGAATTGGATATGGGTGCTGGATATGAGATTACTCAATTCTTGTCAAATAAGAAAGAATCACGGCCCCAGATGTTGACTTCAGTTATAGGAATGCTGAGACTAGATGCCAAGAATCCTGACTCCTTGATTCTTTAATTGTTTTCAATTAGATCTGCAGAGTAGATTCTGCCCTAAAGCCTTATTATGATTGAACACATAGTAAAAACCCATCTAAAACTTCTTTCTTTTGAAAATAATACTTGCTGTCTTTTTGATGATAAACGGAATACTTGTTAAATTATAGTCTGTCAAAACAATTATAAAACAGTCTCTAACATACATCACAGCAGGATCCTCTATGACCCACCTCCCATAATATGGGAAATAAAAGCAAAAATAAACAAATGGGACCTAATTAAAATTAAAAGCTTCTGCACAACAAAGGAAACTATAAGCAAGGTGAAAAGACAGCCTTCGGAATGGGAGAAAATAATAGCAAATGAAGCAACTGACAAAGAATTAATCTCAAAAATATATAAGCAACTCATGCAGCTCAATTTCAGAAAAATAAATGACCCAATCAAAAAGTGGGCCAAAGAACTAAACAGACATTTCTACAAAGAAGACACACAGATGGCTAAAAAACACATGAAAAGATGCTCAACATCATTCATTATCAGAGAAATGCAAATCAAAACCACAATGAGATACCATTTCATGCCAGTCAGAATGGCTGCTATCCAAAAGTCTACGAGCAATAAATGCTGGAGAGGGTGTGGAGAAAAGGGAACCCTCTTACACTGTTGGTGGGAATGCAAACTAGTATAGCCACTATGGAGAACAGTGTGGAGATTCCTTAAAAAACTGGAAATAGAACTGCCATACGACCCAGCAATCCCACTGCTGGGCATACACACCGAGGAAACCAGAATTGAAAGAGACACGTGTACCCCAGTGTTCATCGCAGCACTGTTTATAATAG
>SJYX01000098.1:16035-43433 GCA_006410675.1 Oreotragus oreotragus
TTCTTATTCCACCAGCCTTATTTTACCAAACTGCTTACAAATCTTCCTTGTGGTTCTGCACAGCCTGAGAAGAAGAAGTAGCTAAAATTACCTCACTTACAGAAGTTCAGAAACGAAATCTGTGTCAGCATCAGCTTTCCATTATACTAAAGTTCCAGGGCCACTGCACTGGCATTGTTTTAAAAGAAAGAGGGAACAAAGAAAGGAAAAGGGAGCAAGGCATTTGAGTATTTACTTTATGCAAACGTTGTATTAATTGTGAGCAACCAAAGAGATATAAAACATGGATTTGTCTTCACAGAGCTTGTTGTATGGTTGTATAGGCCAAATATATTCCCCTAGAAATTATTTCAAATACAAGGAAGCAAACTGTCACGGGCCAATAAGGGTAACACACAGACCTTGCAGAGAACTTTCAGTTCAGTTCAGTCACTCAGTTGTGTCCGACTCTTTGCGACCCCATGAATTGCAGCACACCAGGCTGAACTTTAGCAGAGCTCATTTTGGTCTATAGTAAAAAGGCAGTAGTGAAAGCTTTCATGAAGGAGGTAGGATTTAAGCTGTTTTTTTTTTTTGTTTTTTTTTTTAGATAAGATGTGTGTGCTTGTCAGTCATTTAATGGTGTCCAACTCTTTGTGAGCCCATGAACGGTGCCCACTGGGATCCTCTGTCCATGGGATTCTCCAGGCAAGAATAATGGAGTGGGTAGCCATTTTCTTTTCCAGGGGATCTTCCCAATCCAGGGATTGAACCTAATCTCTCACACTGCAGGCAGATTCTTTATTATCTGGGCCATTGGGGAAGCCCTTTAGAAAAGATAGGGGCTCATTCATTCACTTTACATCTCTTCATTTTTGTTTCAAATATTTAATGGTTATTTATTGGACATAATGCAGACCACATAGTTTGCTCTGGGTTTGAAGACAGGTAATAATGACTACTTAGACACAGTTTAGTTGCCTTTACTTCAAACTTCTCCATATTAGCGAAGAAGCAAGGTAAGGATTGGGCATGAGGCTAAGAATAAATGTGAGCAGACATGAGTGGTTGAGGCTCCCTTATGCCTTCTTAATTTCTCCAGAGAGGTTGCTGATTTTCAGCTCACAAAAACTGAGAAATCCACCAAGTCAGATGAGCACTTTTTGCAGCGTTATGGGTTATAATGATCCACATTGGCATTCCAAGGTCCACTCCATCCTGGAGTAAGGAAATCAGTGCTGTGCCAGGTTAGATTTTCCCATGCCTTATTTCCCCATGGTTTGGGTCCACACAAGATTTCAAGGCAGAGGGTAATTATCAAACTAAGGATATTTAGTGCTGTGTAAAGGGGAACAGGATAGATGCAGCCTCTGTCCTTAAGGAGTTTACATTCTGTGTGAGGTTAAACAAAACAGACAGTGGGAAGGAACGTCCAGGAGAAAGACTGATGTGTACAATGATGTAGAAGGGTAGATGGTTTATGAGCTAAAAATGAATATTCAATGAGTATCTCAGAGAGAAATCAAACAGAAATGATGGTGGGGATGTTGTTTAGTCACTCAGTTGTGTCCGACTGTTTGTGACCCCATGAACTGCAGCACACAAGGCTTCCCTGTCCTTCACTATCTCCCGGAGCTTGCTCAAACTGATGCCCATTGAGTTGATGATGCCATCCAACCATCTCATCCTCTGTTGTCCCCTTCTCCTCCTGCTTCCAATTTTTCCCAGCATCAGGGTATTTTGTAATGAGTTGGCTCTTCACATCAGGTGGCCAAAGTATTGGAGTTTCAGCTTTAGCATCACTGCTTCCAATGAATATTCAGTGTTGATTTTAAAAGGTTGCTTCTGAGAGCCATGTGTTATGCCTGGATTGTGACCTCTGGAGGACAGGGTTTCAATCTGGGGTCAGAGATGAGGTTTGACGACTTGGAGCTTTTTGTGTAGCAAAGTTTTATTAAAGTATAACAGAGATAGGGAAAGCCTCTGACATAGATGTCAGAAGGGGGCAGAAAGAGTGTCCCTTTGTTCGTTTTTTAGCAAGGTTTTTTATGTCTGTTAGGTATTAATCAGATAAGAGAGACACCTCAACGCTGGGGAAGTTTCACCAGGCTCCTCTCCCACAATATGCATTTTTGATATAGGATGGCATGAGGTGTGTCATCCCCTGGCCATGAAACAGTTGACAGGAATACTGGTTTGTTGAGCCATAATCATCCTAAGGTTTGAGAAAAGAAAAAAGTTAGTTTTAGGTGGAACCATTTTTCAGAAAGGCAAATTCCAAAGCAAATACATAGCTTCATTAATATAGCTTAAGAAAAACACATTGGTTAGCTCAAGGCAAAACTAAGTGTTGTCAACACAGAATTAAAAGCCTCTTTTAATTTTGTGTACAGGAGGGGAAACAACAACAACACATTTGCCACTTGCAGTTTATTTCCTCCTGGCGCCTGGGGACCTCTAGCCTTCCTATCTGTTACCCTCTCCATTTCCTTTAGGATTGACTGGTTGGATCTCCTTGCAGTCCAAGGGACTCTCAAGAGTCTTCTCCAACACCACAGTTCAAAAGCATCAATTTTCAGTGCTCAGCTTTCTTTATGGTCCAACTCTCACATCCATACATGACTACTGGAAAAACCCATAGCTTGGACTATATGGATCTTTGTTGGCAAAGTGATGTCCTGCTTTTTAATATGCTATCTAGGTTGGTCATAGCTTTTCTTCCAAGGAGCAAGCGTCCTTTAATTTCATGGCTGCAGTCACCATCTGCAGTGATTTTGGAACCCAAGAAAATAAAGTCTGTCACTGTTTTCATTGTTTCCCCATCTACTTGCCATGAAGTGATGGGACTGGATGTCATGATCTTAGTTTTTTGAATGTTGAGTTTTAAGCCAGCTTTTTCACTCTCTTTCATTTTCATCAAGAGGCTCTTTAGTTCCTCTTCACTCTCTGCCATTAGAGTGGTGTCATCTGCATATTTGAGGTTATTGATATTTCTCCCGGCAGTCTTGATTCCAGCTTGTGCTTCATCCAGCCTGGCATTTCCCATAATGTACTCTGCGTATAAATTAAATAAGCAGGGTGACAATATACAGTGTAAAATGAATAATGTTCTATCCTAAGTAAAGATGTTTCAGCATTATACTAAAAATAAAGAGGAGTTGCTAAAGTATTGGAAAGATGCAGATAGGGTCTTTAAGAAGATTAAATTAGCTATAGTGTGGACAGAATTTGGTGAATCAGAGACCAGAGGGGAAATACAAGTGTGATGGCTAGTTTTATGTGTGAATAATTGACCGGTTGGCTCAGAGCTGAGATAGGGATGGAGTCTTATCCACTACCTGTCTCAGCCTGGTTTTCCTAGAAAGCAGAAGCCTGAGGCAGAACTTCTATGGTGACTCTTTTTGGGGAGCATGAACTCTCAGAAAAGGAAAAATGAGGAAAAATAGGAAGGAAGAAAGGAGGAAGAAAATCCAGGTGACCACAACTTTAAGGAAGCACAAATGATTGCTCAGACACACAGGATGTTTCTGGGAAGGCTATGTGGCATTGCTTTGACTTCAGGGGTCTGATGGAGGGATGGAGGAAGCAAGTTGATTTTATCTGCCAGTCACATGCTTTCTCCCTTTTCTTACTGGTCCAAGTTCATTCCCTACAAGGAATTGATTCCCCTGCCCTCTGCAGCTTTCAGGGAAGCCTGATCTTAGGACCCTGAGATGGGTTTCAGGGGCTCAGGGTTAGGGAGCACCTCCTGCCTGCTTCAGGTTCTGGAAGGATGAAAAAGTGTGAATGGGTGAACTTCACATGGTCCTCAACGTCCCCTGACTGGGGAGCAACAAAAGAGCACAGGTGGAAGGTTATGGATGTGCAGCAACAGATACAGGACGAAGTGCACCTAGAGTACCTCTCGAGAGACTGGGGGACTAGAAATGGGTGATGCTCTATGGACTGGCCTCTGTTATGAAGGAAATAGTGCTCAACGATCCTCTTTCATGGATCCATGGAGAGGCTCCTCTGTAGTAACAGGAACATGCTGATGCTAGATTCTTATCCTTGGGGAGACATATGGAAATAATGGACCAGTGAACCCAGAGAAAAGCAAAATTTGGTCTGGAAAAGTCAGTTCCTGGGAGAGTGATGATGCCATTGACCAGGACAAGAAAATCCTAAGGAGATACTGACATTTCCCTGAAAAGGAAAATGAATCATTTGCCTTTACATACTTGGCTGTTATCCCAAGGTGACATCCTGCAGCAGCTGTCAAAGACACATAAATCAATGAAAAATTAAAGTTTGAAGGGACATTAGAGGCTACTGTATTAAAAATTTCTTATCTGAGGGATAGTGGAAAGTAAGATTTAGAGAAGTTTAATGATTTTACAAATGTCACAATGTAAGTTATAGAAATGGAATAAGAAAATCAATTCCTTTCACCAAGGTATTACTTAAAAAAAATTTTTTTTTTAATTTATTTGGCTGCACTAGGTCTCAGTTGTGGCATGTGGGATCTTTAGTCTTCATTGTCATATGTGGGATCTAGTTCCCTGACAAGGGATTGAACCCAGGCCCCTGAATTGGGAGAGCATAGTCATAGCCACTGGACCATCAGGGTAGTTCCCCAAAGGCTACTACTTGTGACTTAGCTACACTGGAGGTACTAGCAATCCCAAGTTCTCATCCCTTGGTGTCAGTAGGCTTTAATTTCCCACCTCTCTGATGGGAATGTAGGACAAGGTAATCCCCAGCATCCCTCCAGCTCTGATACTCTGTTTCTCTCATGTGAGCTCAGGAGAACATCATGGCTAAAGGGGTAGATTTTTTTAGCTTAAGAATGTTTAAGATCCCTAAGATAAATGCTTTCTTTCCATGATTAGAACATTCTTGTGCCTGGTATTTATCCTGAAGGGACTTCTGTAAACCAAAGGCCAGTTAATCTGAAAGATTCTGGAATCACCAATTCCAATCCCAAGAAGAGCCACCTGGGAGAATAATGGTACCATTGACCAGAACAACAACAACAAAAAATCCCAAGGAGAAATCCCAACAGAACAGAAAAGCTGGCAGAAAACTAGAGGCCAATAATTAAGCTTCATAGTGCATCTTGATATTTACTGGGGGAGGAAGAGGAGAAACAATGAAGGAAACCCACAGAAAATAAATGGGTAGTGAACAAGGAGAGGAATAGGAAAGGACTTGGGGCAGAAGCTGAAAGAGGAGAAGCAGCAGCCCAGACTAAAATGGCAAAGGCCAAAAACAGAAATAGAGACACATATGTTTGTAAAGAACAAATGTATGGACACCAAAGGGGGAAAGTGGGGAGTGGGATGAATTGGGAGATTTGTATTGGCATATACAAACTTTTAATACTGTGTATAAAATTTATAACTAGTTGGAACATACTGTATAACACAGAGAACTCTATTCAGTGCTTTGTGGTACCTAGATGGGTTGGAAACCCCCCAAAAGAGAGGATATATCCCCCAAAAGAGGGTATATATATATATATATATATATATATATATATAACTGATTCAATTTGCTGTACAACAGAAACTAACACAACATTGTTAAGCAACTATACTACAACAAATTTAATTTAAAAATGTAATTTTGTTAGAATTTAAAAAAAATTTTTTAATGGAAAATGCCATAGACATCAAGGTGGGGACTGATAAATGACCATGAGACTTAACAATACATTTTATAAAGATTTAAAGGAAGCACAGTGGAAAAGGGATTGAGGAGTAGATTATTTACAGGAAAATAGATATTCAAGGGGGAGAAACAGTGAGAGTGGTAGTTCAAAAATTGTTAGAATGAGAGGTAAGGTTTGTGGGATTAGGGCCTTGTAAGCATGTTTGTAGGCAGAGAAGAAGGATGCAAGATTGAATATTTGAGAAGAGGATATATCTGAAGTAATGAAGTTCCAGAAGAGGCAAGTAACTCTACTATGGATAAAAAGTATGCTTTTGACAAAAAGAAGGGCGCCTTTTCCTCTGGAAAAAAAAAATGAGTATAAAAAGAAGTAGGAAACTGAAAACACAGAGAAACGTGGAGGTGGGAAGGAGAGTGAGCGGGAATTCAGAGAGAAAGAAGAGGAGTGAAAGTGAATTCTGGGAAGAAGAAGATTTCTGATGGAATACTCAGAAGAGGTTAAGAGGATTTCTGAGAGAATTGGCATGAAGGAGGGTATAAAAAATTTCTGAGAAAATGAGATTGAGAGGAAGTAATGAGGAAATGAATTTGAGAGGATATTATGAAAGGAGACTGAGATAATTTGAGAGAAAGAATGAGAGTTTGAGAGAATTCTGAGAGAAAGGAGAGTCTGAGGGAACTCTGAGAAGGGTAGTATGGGAGAATTCTGAGACAAGGAAAGTGACAGAGATTTCTGAGAGAACTTGGGTGAGAGGAATTCTGAGTGATGAGGGTATGAGAAAATTCTGAGAAAATGAGATTGAGAGGGAATTCTTAGAGAAAGAAGGAGTGAGAGAAAATTTTGAAAGAAAGAAGGAGAGTGAATTCTGAGACACAGAAGAAGAGTCACAAGGCATGCTGAGAGAAGAAGGGAAGACTGGGGGAATTTTGAGAGAATGAAGGAGGTTCCAAGGAAAAATATGAAAAGAAGAAAGTTCTAAGATAAAATCAGACAAAGAAGGAGGCTCTGAGGTATAATTTGAGATACTGAGGTAAAAATAGGATAGAAACCATGAGGTTTTGAGGTAAAATCAGACAGGAACTGTGTGGTCCTGAGGTAAAAAATGGACAGGACGGTTTTGATGTAAAATACAATAGGAACTGGGAGATCCTGTGGTAAAATCTGACTGAAACCAGGAGGTTCTGAGGTAAAGTTTGACAGAAACTAGAAGGTTCTGAGGTAAAAATCTGACAGAAACTAGAGTGTTCTGAGGTAAAATATGACAGAATCTAGAGGGTTTTGAGGTAACTGACAGAAACTACAGGGTTCTCAGGTAAAATCTGACACAGACATTCTAGGACATTCTGAGATAAAATCTGAAAAAAACTAGAGGGATCTAAGGTAAAATCTGATAGAGACCAAGATGTTCTGAGGTAAAATTTGCAGAAACCGGGAGGTTCTGAGCTAAAATATGACAGAAACCAGAAGGTTTGAAGTAAAATCTGACAGAAAGCAGGAGGTGCTGAGGTAATATCTGACAGAAACCGGGAGGATCTGAGGTAACATTGACAGAAACCAAGAGGTTCTGAGGTTACATCTCAGATAGCTTCTAACAGAAATCAGCAGGTTCTGAGGTAACATCTGAGGTAAAATATGACAGAAATCAGGAGGTTCTGAGGTAAAATCTGACAGAAACTTAGAGATTCTGAGGTAAGTCTGAGGTCTGAGGTAAAATCTGACAGAAACTCAGAGATTCTAAGGTAAAATCTTAGGGAAGCTAGGAGGTTCTTTGGTAAAATCTGAAACAAATTAGGAGTTTCTGAAGTAAAATCTGAAAGAAACTTTCAGTTTCTAGTGTAAAAATCTGACAGAAACTTTCAGTTTCTAGTGTACAAATCTGACAGAAACTTGGAACTTCTGCTGTAAAATTTCACTGAAGGAAGGCAATTTTGATGCAAAATATTATAGAATCTAGTAGCTTCTGAATTAAAATCTGACAGAAAGTAGAAGCTTCTGAAGTAAAATCTCACTGAAAATAGGAAGTGATATCTTATAGAAAGAAGGAGGTTCTGAGAAGAACACACAGATTCTTAGGTGAACTCTGATGAAAAAATGAAGTGTTAGCTGAATCTGACATAAAGAATGGCATTCTGAGATAAACTCTGACAGAAAAATGGAGGTTCTCATGGAAAATCTGACATAAAAAGTTTCTCAGGGAAAATGTCAGAGATGGTAGAAAGTTTCTGAGGGAATTCTAACATAAAATAGGAGGTTTCTGCAGTACTTTGTGACAGAAGAGGGATATTTCTGAGAGAGTTCACACAGAATTAAGGAGATTTCTGATGGAGTTCTGCTTGAAAGAAGATGGTTAAATGTTCATAAGTGGCTAAGAGGATGTAATTCATAGCTCAGAAATGAGCCCTGGATGTGAAGATTCTTATGGGTCCTTAACATGCTGGATTCCAGTTTAATGTTTGGAAGTGATCAATATGATTGCAGAAACTAGGTTTTTCAGGTCTGTGGGTGGGTAGATCTGGAAATTCAGTGACAAAAGTTGCCTGGAACCCTTATTAAAGCAGTTTAAGTTTGCTGAATGGTGTTTCAGGTTGAGCGGGTAACAGTGACATCATAAAAGCCCTGATGAGCTAGATAAAGTAGAGGGATTAAGGTGTTGGCTGTTGTTCTAGGGGTAAAAGAAGACCAGGAAAATGAAGGGATAGAAAATGCCATGTCAGAATGTCATGATTAGAGTGGGAAACCATCGTGTTTAAAGAAGAAGCAGAAAACAATTTATGTAGACAACAGATCCTGCCTTGTGTAGCTCACAACCTAGCAGAGAGAGGTCCTCAGAACTCATGACCTCAATGAATGAATAAATTACTCAGGAGTGTGAAAAGAGAGGAAAGCATAAGAAGGGAAGTTGGGATGCAATGGAGGATTAAATGGGTTTTAAATGTTCACAGGAAGTTAATGTGGGTCTGGTTGAAAAGGTGTGATTTGAGTAAAGATTGCTGGAGAAGTATGAGTGAGCCATGAAGAGATCTGGGGGTAACTGTTCTAAGGGGAGGGATTCAGGTAAGCAGAGTCTCTCCATGGGAGCAGTGAAGTTCACAAAGAATGGCTTTCCCTCCATCATAATTCTGCCGCACATAGGACTCTTTTGTGTTGTAGAACTATGAGGCCAGTTTATATATTGTGGTCAGATTTAGAGATGACACACACTTTGCCCTAGAATTGTTCCCCCTGTGTCATAGCAGTACCAAATCTGTCATTTTTGTGTGTTATTTTAAAAATACAAGGGTCTTTTTTGAAAAATCTGTAAGACATTTATTAAGTTAACCTTTAAAATGCATTCCATTATACACTGTCACTTCAGTCATGTCCAACTCTGTGCAACCCTAAGGCAGCAGCCCACCAGGCTCCTCTGTCCCTGGGATTCTCCCGGCAAGAATACTGGAGTGGGTTGCCATTTCCTTCTCCATCAGTATACACTCAGTTCAGTTCAGTCGCTCAGTCGTGTCCGGCTCTTTGCGACCCCATGAATCACAGCATGCCAGGCTCCCCTGTCCGTTACTATCTCCCGGAGTTCACTCAGACTCATTTTCATCCAGTCAGTGATGTCATCCAGCCATCTCATCCTCTGTCATCCCCTTCTCCTCCTGCCCCCAATCCTTCCCAGCATCAGAGTCTTTTCCAATGAGTCAACCCTTTTCATGAGGTGGCCAAAGTACTGGAGTTTCAGCTTTAGCATCATTCCTTCCAAAGAAATCCCAGGGCAGATCTCCTTCAGAATGGACTGGTTGGATCTCCTTGTAGTCCAAGGAACTCTCAAGAGTCTTCTCCAACACCACAGTTCAAAAGCATCAATTCTTTGGCACTCAGCCTTCTTCACAGTCCAACTCTCACATCCATACATGACCACAGGAAAAACCATAGCCTTGACTAGACGGACCTTAGTCGGCAAAGNAGGAGTCTCATCCTTTTTAGAGTTTCCTCCTCCACTGCTGGACTTAGAAACCCTTATGACCTGTTACCTGATCCTCAGTGGATACAGTGCAAGTTCACATGTTAGACTCCATAGATTTAATAGGGGTGGATTTACATCATCTGTATTGAAAAGAGTGATATTTATTCAATATCATCTCAAATAAAGTACTAGGGAGTGAAAGTGGGAGAGATCATGAGGGAAAAGAGGAGAAAATGAGCAAGTGATGAAGCTGAGAGCCACGTCCTAATGGGGAGGGTCTTCCAGCACCTGGAGGTGAGGGGTTTCTCAGGGTACAGTCCCCAGAGAAAGGAGGCACCCAGCTTCCCTAAGTGTCTGGGTTCAGGGCAGGAGTACAAAGCCTGGAGTAGGAGTGGGACATGCAGGGGGTGGGAGAGGCCCCCCCATCTCCAGGGCACAGATGCTGGGCTTCTGCTTCTTCATCATCCTGCCAAGTACCTGTGAGGGACCCTGTGTATCTGGGCACAGCAGGATTCTGTTTGCATTTGGAGACCAGAGAGAAAAGGAGTTATTATCAATGACCCCATAAAGATGGACCAGCATGAATCTCAAGTTAGGTTCTGGTTGATCACACATGGATGATCAGGGAGCATTTTAGCAGTATCAGGAACTATTTTTGTTTAGTTTTGCTTTTCCCTGAGACTTCATATAAATTGAATGGATAGTTGGGACTAGATTCATCATGAAACAGAAGCTTTTCAAATGTAGTAGGTATCTATGCAAGGTGTGTGAAACTTGAAAATTCTCCAAGAAGAAGACTGACAGGCTCAGTTTCTTGCCCCACTTTCTCAGCTGCCTGTTCCCTCACCTCCCTTCAGGACCGGAAATGATGGAGCCCAGCACCACGGCTGCAGGGCTGCAGGCCCAGGAGGCCCAGGGCACGGGGGCCACAACCCCATCTTCCTGCGCTCCCACCACAGTGAGGCCATGGGCCCTGATGGTCCAGGTCTCTGCAACAGGAGACCATGAGTGACTGTCCAATTTGATTGGAGAAAAGATAAAGAAATGAGACATGGGACCTGAAAACAGTGTCTCTGCAGTTGAAGTGCCATCAGATAATTCATAGACAGAACCTGAGGCAGAAGAAAGCATGGCCTGTCCTGAGCGGCAGCCCCGTCCTCCTCTGCTGATCCCTCAGGACTCACCTTGAGTACCTCTGCCTTTTCTAAAACCAGCTTGAACATCAGGAAGTTCATGGTTCACATATTGCTGAAGCCTGGCTAGGTACAGACAAATAGTTAGACTCCACTTATTCAGGATACCTAGAATAGTCAAATTCATACAGTCAGAAAATATATGGGTAGATACAAGAAGCTGGGAGGTGGAAGCAGGTAGGAAGGGGAATAAGGAGTTAGTATTTAATGGGAACAGAGTTTCAGTTTAAGAAGGTGAAGAGTTCAGGAGATGGTTGATTGTGAGAGTTGCACAAAAATGTGAATGCACTTAGTGCCACTGAACTATACAGTTAAATGTGGCTACGATGGTATGTTTTATATTATGTGACTTACTACCGAAAAAAATAACTTTAAAAAATGCAAGAGTCTGTATTGCAAGCATTAGCTGTGCGAGTTCTTGGTTGTGGAGAGATTAGCTTTTAACTCTATCTGATAATAAACTGGAGGAATGCACTCAGAAACGGAGCAAATGAAACTCTCCTTCCACCCAGATTTGGATATTCAGGAGGATAGATTTCTATTGCTATGAAATATTTTATCAGGATTGCTGGACTTCAGCTCCAGCAGCCAGGGAATCAGCCTGAAGGGATGGGTGGTGTCAGCGAGAAACGATGCAGCCTCTCAGTTTTCTTGGACTGCATATTTATTTCAGAAGGAAATGACAACCCACTCCAATATTCTTGCCTGGAGAATCCCATGGATGGAGGAGCTTGGGGGGCTACAGTCCATGGGGTCACAAAGAGTCGGAACAACTGAGCAACTTCACTCGCTCACTAAGATTCTCTTTTATATTTTCACAAAAGCATTAGGTCAGAGGTTTGACATTTTCAATTCCCCCAACCCAGATTTGTTGTCTCCATAAATCATTGTTGCCCCTCAAAAGGAGTTCCTGCCTCAGCGATTCTCTTATCTACTTCTTCTCATGTGTCCTTGTGAATACATTGTAACTCATGCTAATGTCTGGGCTGCATACCACATTCCTCAGTTTATTTCTTATCTTTTAAAATCCTATTTGCCCCTAGTATCTTGAGCTCACTTTCTTTAAAAAGGCTTCTAACTACTAATATCTCCAAATTTCCTAGTCTCTATAAGCTATAGTAAAATATGCGAACATTACAACATTCCTTAAATCTTTAGCTTCTAACTATTTTAATTATTCCTAAGCCCTAAATTCAGCAAACTCCTTTGCCATAAACATTTTCCTCACAAATAGTTTTCAGGTAGAAATCCCTCCCACAGCCTCAAGCTGCGGCCTACATGCTCATCCTGGAACACTCTTTTGTAAAGGTCCTTGAATGAATGTCAATGATTAACCCTATGAGATATTCTCTGAGCACAGCTGCAGAAGGCTTTGTGCCTTCTCATGCTCCTCTCAAGAACAATAAGCACCTTAATATTCTTTTCAGTCAACTCAGCCGAGGAGAGGAAAAAACAAGTCAGAATCACAAGCCCTAAATCCTTCATCCCGGGTCCGTGCCTGCGGGACAAGGAGAGGGAGTTGGGGCCGTGCCTCCATTCTGTCAGTAATGCCTAACATGGCTCCTGACACAGGATCTTAAGTCTTTATTAGATAGTCAAAGTGGCATATAAGGACTTATGATTAATAGAGTTATCTGAAAGATTCCAGGAACAAAATATATTCTTAATAGTTGATATGAAAATTCTTCTAAGGGAGAAATCCTACTTTTTTACTAAAATACCTGACTGAACAAGCCCTTGAGAATTCATAGGTTTTGATGAAAAATATGGACTGTGAGACTATAAAATTGGAGTTTTAAGTCTAGATTGTTTATTTCTGCAGAAGTCTTGGATGTAGATTATACAGGAATTATGGGTGGAGTTTAGGGTGGATGGATATTGTCAACACTGGTCATTTGTTAGTTGTAACATTATGCTCTTTTTATTAAGCCATTATTGATATTATGATCATTTCTGATGTGGAATGATTCTTAAAGCAAAATAATTTTTTCATAAATGTTTCCTGATTTTCTATTATAAGGAAATAGAAAAGAACATAAAAAGATCATGGCAAGCTTTTTAATCAATGATTAATCCCAGGAAGATATTGTTAAAATTAAATTCATTACAGAAAAGTTTCACTTACTTTATCATTCCAATAGATGAAAAATTTTCAGAAAAGTTTGAAGACATTTATAATCAAAGGCAAGAATGGAGCTCAGATGTCAAGTGGTGAGTGACAGTGTTATGTGATAAAATTCCTCTCAGCTAAGAAGGTTTAATTTATCAAACAAATCCATCTTTTCAAGATATTCTTATAAACAACATAAAGACCATATTATCTAAGATGAGCTCCTTCCCAAACATAATTAGGAATTGACATTATCATTTTTCAAGTCATGTTGCTAGTGAAATTAGAATCTGATCACTTCTACTAGCTGTTGAAAGTTATCAAGAATGGTCAGTTTGACACTGCGTATTATAAGTGTTCTCAGCTGCTGCAGAAAAGTCTTTGATCTTCACTCATCTGCCATATGTTAGGATGACAGTTTTAGAAGTCTAATGTGTTTTCTGCTTCCCTGTGAATTAGAAGAGAAGAGGAAAGGAGAGAAAAGAAAAAAGGAGATGTTTCAGACCAAGTGACCTCAACAGAGGGAAAATGCAAAAACCAAACCAACTGCCACATGAAGGCTGGATATTCAGGAAGGGAAACTTTCCAACATAGACCATATAATTGGGAAAGAGACATCACCTGCCATTAAGTTTAGACAGAAAGAATTCATTGACAGCTTCACCTTATCTGGAAATTGGATTGTGGAGGTGGTGCTGATGAGTTGGTGGATGGTATAGAGGTTGGGAGAGGATTAGTCCATTAACTTATCTAAAGAGAATCTCAGTATTCCCAGCCTGAACATGAAACCAAAGCTCATGGGGAAATGCTGAAGGAGAGCAACAAGTCTGTGTTCCAAAAATTGGGATCCAGTATGACAAAGAGAGAGGATGAGTGTCTGGACAGAATGGGAGAGCAGGCCAGAGAGGAAAGAAACTGTTTCATGTGTGGTTCCTCTGGACTCCATGAGCCACACATCTAATAACAATAGCAACCATCTCCAGAACAACCAGCGCAATAACAACAACCTTTATCCAATCCTTGCTGCAGGTTTAGGAACTGTTCCCAGTGTATTATACTATTGTATTCTTGCAATAAATTTATAAGGCTGGAAAAAAATAAAGAGACTCTCGGGGAGAAATCTCATTGGAAAAGACTCTGATATTTGGAAAGATTGAGGGTAGGAGGAGAAGTGGACAATAGAGGATGAGATAGTTGGATGGCACCATCGATTCAATGGACATGAGTTTGAGCAAACTCCAGGAGAAAGTGAAGGTCAGGGAAGCCTAGTGTGCAGCAGTCCATGGGGTCACAAAGAGACATACACAACTGAGCGACTGAATAACAAACAGGGGAGCAACGGGAAGGATTCTTATCCAAGTGAACTTAAACTTCCAAGGAGGTACATCGAGGGGGATATGTCTACAATATTTTAATTAGAAATGGGCTCTGATTCTGGGAATTAATTTCCTGAAAAATACCATCTTTCAAAGATCTGGTCAGTTATTGGCTGCTTCACTTGTGTAATGACAATGAGCCCCCTTGCTGGTGAAGAGTTATTCAGTCCTAGGATTGCCTTAAATAAATACTGAAGATGTACACAGTGAAGTCTTCAAATTCTCAAATATTTTCACCCACTCCGTAACTCCCAATCATGGCAGTTCATTTAGTCATCCCTCATAGCCAAGAAGAAATGTGCATCAGGAAAATACTTTTTTTGGAATTCAGTGACCTCAATATTGGGCAAGTTAATTAGAAGTTGCGATTCATATGTTGGGCTTCCTCAGTTGCTCAGCAGTAGATGGAGAAATATGCCTTATTCATGGACTGGAAGAATCAATATAGTGAAAATGAGTATAGTACCCAAAGCAATCTATTGACTCATTGCAATCCTTATCAAGCTACCAATGGTATTTTTCACAGAACTAGAACAAAAACTTTCACAATTTTTATGGAAACAAAAGAAACCTTGAATAGCCAAAGCAATCTTGAGAAAGAAGAATGAAACTGGAGGAATCAACCTGCCTGACTTCAGACTACACTACAAAGCTACAGTCATCAAAGCTACAGGCACAAAGACAGAAATATAGATTAGTGGAACAAAATAGAAAGCAAAGAGATGAATACACGCACCTATGGACACCTTATCTTTGACAAAGAAGGCAAAAATATACAATGGAGAAAAGACAATCTTTATAACAAGTGGTGCTGAGAAAACTGGTCAACCACCTGTAAAAGAATGAAACTAGAACACTTTTTAATACCATACACAAAAATAAACTCAAAATGGATTAAAGATCTAAATGTAAGACCAGAAACTATAAAACTTTTAGAGGAAAACATAGGCAGAACACTCTCTGACATAAATCACAGCAAGATCCTATATGACCCACCTCCCAGAGTAATGGAAATAAAAGCAAAAATATACAAATGGGACCTAATTAAACTTAACAGCTTTTGAACAATGAAGGAAACTATAAGCAAGGTAAAAAGTCAGCCTTCAGAATGGGAGAAAATAATAGCAAATGAAACAATGGACAAAGAATTAATCTCCAAAATATACAACAGCTCGTGCAGCTCAATTCCAGAAAAAATAAACAACCCATTAAATAAATGGGCCAAAGTACTAGACAGACAATCCTCCAAAAACATCATACAGATAGCTAACAAACACATGAAAAGATGCTCAACATCACTCATTATCAGAGAAATGCAAATAAAAACCACAAAGAGGTACCATCTCACACTGGTCAGAATGGCTGCCATCAAAAAGTCTAGAAACAATAAATGCTGGAGTGTATGTGGAGAAAAGGGAATCCTCTTACATTGTTGGTGGGAATGCAAACTAGTACAGCCACTATAGAGAACAGTGTGGAGATTCCTTAAAAACCTGGAAATAGAACTGCCATACGACCCAGCAATCACATTGCTGGTCATACACACAAAGAAAATAGTACATGTACACCCATGACAGATTCATGTCAATGTATGCCAAAACCAATACAGTACTGTAAAGTAAAATAAAGTAAAAATTAAAATTAAAAAAAGAAAACNTGGAGAAAAGGGAACCCTCTTACACTGTTGGTGGGAATGCAAACTAGTACAGCCACTATGGAGAACAGTGTGGAGATTCCTTAAGAAATTGCAAATAGAACTGCCTTATGACCCAGCAATCCCACTGCTGGGCATACACACCGAGGAAACCAGAACTGAAAGAGACACGTATACCCCAGTGTTCATCACAGCACTGTTTACAATAGCCAGGACATGGAAGCAACCTAGATGTCCATCAGCAGATGAATGACTAAGAAAGCTGTGGTACATATACACAATGGAATATTACTCAGCTATAAAAAAGAGCACATTTGAGTCGATTCTAATAAGGTGGATGAAACTGGAATCTATCATACACAGTGAAGTAAGTCAGAGAGAAAAACACCAATACAGTATATTAATGCATGCATATGGAATTTAGAAAGATGGTAATGATGGCCCTATATACAAGACAGCAAAAGAGACACAGATGTAAAGAACAGCCTTTTGGACTCTGTGAGGGAAGGCGGGGGTGGAGTGATTTGAGAGAATAGCACTGAAACATGTATATTACCATATGTGAAATAGATGACCAGTCCAAGTTTGATGCATGAAGCAGAGCACTCAAAGCCAGTGCACTGAGACTACCCAGAGGGATGGAATGGGGAGGGAGGTTGGAGCGGGGCTCAGAACAGGGGGAAACATGTGCACCATACTTGATTCATGTCAATGTATGACAAAAACCATCACAATATTGTAAAGAAATTAATCTCTAATTAAAATAAATATATTTTTAAAAAATCCATCTGAGATGCAGGAGGTGCAGGAGACACAGGTTTGATTCCTGTGTCACGAAGAGCTCCTGGAGGAGGAAATGGCAACTCACTCCAGTATTCCTGCCTGGGAAATCCCGTGGACAGAGGAGTGTGGCAGGCTACAATCCACAGGGTCACAAAAGAGTCAGACATAACTGAGCATCCAAACACACAACAACAGCATGCATATATTACATAACTAAAGTGGTAAGGGTGTCAGTTCGTGTGCTAACAGACAAGATGTTCTGTAGTATAGCTTCTTCTGTGTACAGAACTAGTCTTTGTTTTATTCTATTCCACAGAAGGCACTGAAAAATGCAGATATAGCAGCCTAATATTGCAATGCCTGATGTAAAAGCTGTAGGTGCCCATCCTCCCCAAGCATCTTGTATTTCACGACCTGATCTGTCATTCATCCTTTTGGTGGCAAGCAGACAGTACCAATAAAATTATTTACTTACTGCTTTTCTATCTTCTTTTCTGCTGTTCATTCCTCTTTCATTTCCAAGTATTTACTTTAATGATCACAGACTTTCTAAGGTCTCTTTCCCTTCCAGTTCTTAAGTAAATATTTGTAACAGAGGTTTCACAGAAAACAATTGTTTGCCTATTGCAGTACATGTTGTCAGGGGATTATCATACTCAGTCACTACACTACTGTGACTTTGAAGTCCACTTGGTCAACTAGAGAGGGCTAGTCCTTCCTTGGGGGTTTTCCAGAATCATAACAAGCACCAAAAAATGTGGTCCTAGGTGACAGAAAATGGGAAATAAGCAGAAATAAATTGTAGCTTGGTTTTTGGTTTTAAGACAGAAGTTTTGAACTCTAAGAATAAGCAAACTTGAAATGGAACTAACTCCTAAAATGAACATTGTCAGGTATTCCAAGATTTCCCAAGAATTACACATTTCTTTTTACTTTAAGCTAAAAATCAGTATCCTTACCTTATTTTAACCTCACCTTTAAAGATGAAATGTTAGGCACATGTCTATTTCCATTGCTATCAACTGCAGTAATGCAACCTTTTATTTCATGATCTTATTTCCACTGTTCTTTCTCTCTCTTTTTTTAACGTTGTAGAAAGAATGATTTAGAAATTTTTCAATTATGCCATTTCATACCATTCCCCTAATTAAATACTTCAGTGGTTCCAGGACTCTGTCCTTCAAAGTACACATTATTTGATAGAACTTTTTTCAGTCAAGTTTTATTGTTTATTTAATGACTCACTGGAAAAAACCCTGCTGGTGGGAAAGATTGAAGGCAGGAGGAGAAGGGGATGACAGAGGAGAAGAGGATGAGATGACTGGATGGCATCACCAACTCAATGGACATGAGTTTGAGCAAACTCTGGGAGACAGTGAAGTACAAGGAAGCCTGGCGTGCTGCAGTCAATGGGATGGCAAAGAATTGGGCATGACTGAGTGACTTAATGACAACGAATACCTCTACACTTATACTCTAGTTTTTAATACTTTATATATGGTGTAATTTAGAAATATATACATTATGTTTTTAATTGTGATTATTTTAACAATAAAAATATACATATTTAAAATATTTTAACACTATCACTCTTACTTTTCTTAAATTAATTTTTAATATAAGAATATTATTTTCCATTCTATAAAGGATAGCTTTGTCCAATAATTAAATGTAGATATAAAATTACAGCATGTTTTACCTTCAATAGCCTAGCTTTTGTTGATTATTTAAGTTTTAAATAAATTTTGACGTTACTTTGAAAGTTTCTGAAATGAAGTTGATACTCTGTTTAAATTACTCACGAGTTAAAAAACTGAGAAATAGACCTCTTTTTATCTTAACAGTCATCACTGAGACACAACCAAGGGCACAGAACTAGATGAACTTTGAAGTGTATTTCTGTCTCATAATTCACTAAAAAATTACAGCATGTTTTACCTTCAATAGCCTAGCTTTTGTTGATTATTTAAGTTTTAAATAAATTTTGACGTTACTTTGAAAGTTTCTGAAATGAAGTTGATACTCTGTTTAAATTACTCACTTGAGTTAAAAAACTGAGAAATAGACCTCTTTTTATCTTAACAGTCATCACTGAGACACAACCAAGGGCACAGAACTAGATGAACTTTGAAGTGTATTTCTGTCTCATAATTCACTAAAGTGCCTGAAGATGTGGGCCTCAGGTCTTAATTTATTGTACACCAGAGACTCTGCTTTCAGAAGTCTACAGATTCTGGTATGAGTAAAATGCAGTGGTTAAAAAATTCAATCCCACAAATCAAGCATCAAATGACAAGCATCATTTGTCAAAAAAATTCCTAAATTGACTTAATAAGACTGTCCTCTGGTTCTTGAGTTCATAGTATTTTAAATAAAGAAATGGGGTCTCGTGTCAAACCGCAACTGGGTCTGGTCGTGAATCTCAGGCTTCCCTTTGAAAGGATCAAATCTATGGTGATGTAACTATGATTTTTCTATTATTTGTTATCTGGGTGACTGCAGCCATGAAATTAGAAGACGCTTACTCCTTGGAAGAAAAGTTATGACCAACCTAGATAGTATATTCCGGGGAAGGCAATGGCACCCCACCCCAGTACTCTTGCCTGGAAAATCCAATGGACGGAGGAGCCTGGTGGGCTGCAGTCCATGGGGTCGCTAACAGTTGGACAGACTGAGCGACTTCACTTTCACTTTTCTCTTTCANTGGCGTGCTGCGATTCATGGGGTCACAAAGAGTCGGACATGACTGAGCAACTGAACTGAACTGAACTTATTAGTATAAATAGTCAAGATTTAAATTTTAATGCACTTGGAACTAAGTAACTTGTAAAGCAATTGGAACTTGTTTTTTAATCAGGTTTTCTAATTTTGGAGTCTTCCTGGTTGACTGAACATTGAATGAACGACTTGGGTTCCCCTGTCTTCAGTGAATGTGAGGGATGCAGTATTTGTGAAACATGGTGGGGGAATGATCTCAGTTTCATCCTTTCCACCTAAACCTAAACTCAAAAACATTTTATTTTCCCTAAAAGTAAATACATTTCAATTTACTTTTGAAAGTCTTGTAATATTTTCGTTTCTCTAGAAATATAACAAACTGTAGTGAGTTTTCACATTTTGTAGGAAATTAATATTTCCCAAAGGATAGAGGGTAAGCCCAGCTGCCACTCTGAGTCTTGGATGCATGGGAACACGTTTTCTTGCTGCTACTTCTTGGCTCCCCAGTTTGCTCAGTAATAAAGAATTCACTCGTGAAGATCTCCTGGAGGAGGAAATGGCAACCCACTCCAATATTCTTGCCTGGGAAATGCTATGGACAGAGGAGCTTGGTGAGCTACAGTCCATGGGGTCACAAAGAGTCAGACATGACTGAGCGCNGAATGTGAGGGATGCAGTATTTGTGAAACATGGTGGGGGAATGATCTCAGTTTCATCCTTTCCACCTAAACCTAAACTCAAAAACATTTTATTTTCCCTAAAAGTAAATACATTTCAATTTACTTTTGAAAGTCTTGTAATATTTTCGTTTCTCTAGAAATATAACAAACTGTAGTGAGTTTTCACATTTTGTAGGAAATTAATATTTCCCAAAGGATAGAGGGTAAGCCCAGCTGCCACTCTGAGTCTTGGATGCATGGGAACACGTTTTCTTGCTGCTACTTCTTGGCTCCCCAGTTTGCTCAGTAGTAAAGAATTCACTCGTGAAGATCTCCTGGAGGAGGAAATGGCAACCCACTCCAATATTCTTGCCTGGGAAATGCTATGGACAGAGGAGCTTGGTGAGCTACAGTCCATGGGGTCACAAAGAGTCAGACATGACTGAGCGTGGGTGCATGCTGCTGCTTTGGATAGAGCTGATTTGATTCCAGATAAATTATCAATAAAAGGAACACTGACTTATATGGGTTTGATTTTACATATTCTCATATATGAAACAAGCTTTTTTTTAAAGCAAATGGCAAGTCAAATGTCTGACTTGCTATTTATATTTGAAAAACTTGAGAAGAATAAAATAAAGTAAATTAATGTAGTAGAAAGTGTCAGATTGGTTCCTCAGAATATACTGGTATTCTCTCATTAGATTACCAAATTTAATCAACATCAAAATTCCAGATCACTATTAAAAAATTTTTTTTGGTTCATTACTAGCCTTAGAACCTGGGCAAAGATGCATATGCCTAGGTATTTTGCTTGATGCTCTGGTATTTTGGTACACACTTACGTGATAGAAATTGTTTTCCTGGGTAGGCTGCCAGATTTTTCTGTTGCTTTATCAAAATCACTTATTTAGTGTTGGGATTGGATTTTAAAGTTATGTTTCTGACTTATTTTCCTCTGGCATTTGGATGCTAAAGTGAGGTCATATATATATATATTTAAATGTAAAAACCATATTGTGGAAGAGTGTCTTTTTTCACTGTTACTTAAAAGTATTAAATGATCTATAAACAAGAGCAAACATCTCTTTTTCTTGAACTCTTGAAATATCACAAAAGTGAGAAGGTGGTGAGCTGATCAGAAAGTGAAACACAAAATCAAAGAATATTCATCTGGGAATCCTTCCCAGTGTGTGTGTGTGAAGTCAAAGCCTAGGACAGGAGAGGACCTGGCACAGTGGCTAACAGGATGAGAAGGCTACACCAGGTCTTTACTTCCAGCTGTCACTCTGGAGACAGAAGGCTGTCTGTCTTACTGCTCACAAGCCAGGAAAGCTAGAAACTGCTGAACCAGGGAACCCTGCAGGCAAGTCAGTGGGACTCCAAGCAGGTCCTTCTCCTTGCTTCTCACAACTGCCATTCTCCACAGATGAGATTACAATTAAAGAACAAGACTGTGAAACAGAACAGCAACAACAACAAAAGGAAACAGAGAAAAAAATTGAGGAATCTTTAGAAAAGAGCAGGAACTGGGATAGAGGGGTGGATTTGCATTCACAGGAATTCATGATGAGGAAAATTAGTTCAAGGAACTCTCCCAGAAGGCATCTTGCATGGGTAAAGTTGTGGGAAATACAAAAGGAAACATAAATAATAAGGAGGATGAACATAGACCTGGGCCCTTGAAGAGTCACAGAGCCTGAAAAATCAATGGAGAGAGTAAATTCTGCTTATGATGTAGAAAGAACATCATGCTTGTGCTTAGTCGCTCAGTTGTGTCTGACTCTTTGCGACCCATGGACTGTAGCTTGCCAGGCTCCTCTGTCCATGGATTTTCCAGGTAAGGGTACTGGAATGGGTTGCCATTTCCTTCTCCAGGGGATTACCCTGACACAGGGATCGAACCTGCACCTCTTGTGTCTCCTGCATTGGCAAGTAGGTTCTTTGTCTGCTGAGCCTTTGGGGAAGCCATGGCAAGAGCATGATTTCTACCCCAAACAACAGGAAATTTAAAAATTTACAATTGGTAAATGCTAAGCTGCATTATAAAACTTAGACAGCAGGGTAGCAAACTGACCTGAAATCTAAGGAAAGGCAGGCACTTCCAAAGGAAGTGGAGTTGGAGGTAAAAATTTCTTTCAATACCCAGGCACTCACATTAGCAAAGTAGGCCTCATTTCAGAAGCCAGTGTGGTCCAGTGTGGTGTGGGGAGATATCGTCCACATGAGTGTGGGTTTTAGTCACCAATGGGGTCCTTACAAAGAAACTTCCTAAATGTGTATTTTAACCTATTTTACAAATCCAAACAATCAGAATAATAAAACTGATTGCCTAAATTTGTTGTGAGATTTACAAATGCCCAAGTATGTCACATGTCTTATAGACAATGGCAGTTTTCAAAATGATTTTTCATCTCTCCCTTAGCAACATGTTCTTGGTTACAATGCTTGTACTTTCTTATTATCTCTCAAATCTGTTTCCTTATCTCATTTTCTTCTTGTCACTTCCTTGGTTAATTTCTCTTATAGATTATTTCACTAACTTCCTTGTCTTCCTGATTACAACAGCACCACACCCTTGCATCCTCTATCTGTCCCCCACACTGCAGGAAAAGCGACAGGAATAAAAGGCAGTCCTGATAGCATCACTTTTTGAAATTCTTCAACTGTTTGCAAAGATTAAAGATGACACATAGAGTTAGCAGGAACGCCAGATAATAGCATTCATCCAGTACCAATGGAACTGAATATTGCTATTTTTCCAGAAAGCAGTTTGCCTTGTGGATAAGACAACTTTAAACAGTACTTGTTAGTCCAGTAGTGCCACTAATATGTGCTTATTATGAACGGAAACCAGACAGTATGCTCTGGATTCCCAGCACAGCTGCTTCTGTGAGCAAACTTCTAAAAACCCTCCCCACTACTGATCAATCTATACAAGAAAAACAAGAGGAGGAAACATTAATAACAGAAAAAAACAAACAAACCTATATTTGTTAGTGTACCAAGATAAGAAAATGGCAACTTCATACCACAAGATTCAAGAAATGTCTGCAGAGTATAGGGAAATTGAATCAACCCAAAGGAACCAAAACTGAGAGAAGAAATGATTGATGTGGAAAATAAGTGGAGAAGATTCTGGTGAGAAATGTGGGATATATGATTGATTTCAGGAGAATTGATTTCAGGCAGTATTTACCATCCCCTTTCTCTGATCAGTAGCCTGGATAAGGCTATTAGAAGCAGAGCTATGGTATAAAATGTATAAGTCACATGATTATTTAGTGATAGGATGTAAAGTAGGCTTAATTTTCTTCTTTATGTTTTCTCCATTTAAAAACATTTATTGATGAACATGAATTAATTTAATTGACAGCAAAAATTAAAAATATTTCAGTGATTCCTAAATACTGTTAATATAATGGTATATTGTTAACTTTTCCCTTTCATACTCTAGCACCACTGAAACATTTAGCTTTTCAAAATATGGTATGCTTTTTTCTCTTCCACACCTTTGCAAGGGTTTTTTTGGCAACTGCACAGAGAGTTCCTTGTAGTTGCTTGTTACTCAGCTAAAAGGTATCTGCTTCATGAAATATTCTGTGGCTTCTCCAGGCAAGATAAGATTTCCATTTTGGTGATCCTATAGCCCCTGACAATACCTCAGTCGTCATACTCACATACTTATACTGGTGTATTGTGAGTGTGCATGCCTCTCTCTTGAACTGTGCAAGCTCTAGGAATGCAGGGACTGTGTCACTTTAAGCTTAATGTGGGCACACACATACACAGACATCATGGAATACTATTCAGCCGTAAAAGAGGAAACCTTTCCATTTGCAGTAGCACGCATGGATCTTAAGGATATTCAGTCCAGTTCAGTTCAGTCGCTCAGTCGTGTCTGACTCTTTGCTTAAGGATATTACAGTAAGTGAAATAAGTTGGGTGAGAAAGACAAATACTGTATGACTTCATTCATATGTACAGTATAAAAGAATAAACATACCTCAAAATAACTGAACGATCTAAACAAAACAAGGGTCAAAGTAGACTTGTGACAAGACGGTGGAGTAGAAAGACTGTGAATCCTCTCCTGCAAGCATTCCAAAATTGCAACTCACTGCTGAACAACCATCGACAGGATGTTGGATCCCACCAGAAAATGATAGCCTACATCCAAGGGCAAAGGAGAAGCCCCAACAAGACAGTAGGAGGGGTGAAATCACATTTAGAATCAAACCCCATACCCACCAGAGATGCTGAGGTCTCAAAGAAAACATTGCGCACAACAGGACCCAGAGACCCCACAAGAGACTGAGCCAGAACTGCCTCTAAGTTTGAGTGTCTCCTACTGAGCACAGGTCAGCAGTGACCTGCCTCGGGGGCAGGGCCTCTGGCTGCAGCAGACCGAGGAGGTGCTGCGCATGGCATAAATCCTCTTGGAGGAGGTCACCATTAGCCCCACCACAGAGTCACCAAGCAGACAACCCACAAACTGGAGAACAATTATACCAAAGAAGTTCTCACACCACTGCAAAGGTTCTAAGACCCACAAGAGACGGAGCCACACTTTCCTGTGAGTGTCCAGTGAAGGTGTGGGGCACTGAATATAACTGTCCTGGGAGCTGTGGGGCATCACCCTTACCATAGTTTGGCCTCAGGTCAAACTACAGGGAGGGAACATAGCCCCAGCCATCAACAGAAAGTGAAAGTGAAATTTGCTCAATTGTGTCCGATTTTTTTTTCCACCCCATGGATTGTAGCCTACCCAGCTCCTCTGCCCATGGAATTCTCCAGGCAAGGACACTGGAGTGGGTTGCTATTCCCTTCTCCAGGGGATAAACATAGCCCATGGATTGAACCTGGGTCTCCTGCATTTCAGGAAGATTCTTTAGCAACTGAGCCACCAGGAAAGCCCTTCCCATCAGCAGAAAATTGGATTAAAGATTTACTGAATATGGCTCCACCCATCAGAGCAAGACCCAGATTCCCCCACAGCCAGTCCTTCCCATCAGGAAGTTTCAACAAGCCTCTTATCCTTATCCATTAGAGGGCAGACAGAATGAAAACCACAATCACAGAAAACTAACCAAACTGATCACATGGATCACAGCCTTGTCTAACTCAGTGAAACTCTGAACCATGCTATGTAGGGCCAACAAAGACAGGTCATGGTGGAGAATTCTGACAAAACCTGGTCCACTGGAGGAGGGAACCCCGTGAACAGTATGNAAACCACAATCACAGAAAACTAACCAAACTGATCACATGGATCACAGCCTTGTCTAACTCAGTGAAACTCTGAACCATGCTATGTAGGGCCAACAAAGACAGGTCATGGTGGAGAATTCTGACAAAACCTGGTCCACTGGAGGAGGGAACCCCGTGAACAGTATGAAAAGGCAAAAAGATAAGACACTGAAAGATGAACGCCCCAGATTGGTAGGTGCCCAATATGCTACTGGAGAAGAGTGGAGAAAAAGATACAGAAAGAATGAAGAGGCCAAGCCAAAGCAAAAACAATGCCCAGCTATGGATATGACTGGTGACGAAAGTAAAGTCTGATGCTGTAAAGAAAAATATTGCATAGGAACCTGAAATGTTAGGTTCAGGAATCAAGGCAAATTGGAAGTGGTCAAACAAGAGATGGCAAGAGTGAATGTCTACATTTTAGGAATCAGTGAACTAAAATGGACCAGAAAGGGTGAATTTAATTCAGATGACCGTTATATCTACTACTGTGGGCAAAAATCCCTTGGAAGAAATAGAGTTGTCCTCATAGTCAACAGACAGAGAAGGCAATGGCAACCCACTCCAGTAATCTTGCCTGGAAAATCCCATGGATGGAGGAGCCTGGTGAGCTGCAGTCCATGGGGTCGTGGAAAGTCGGACACAACTGAGCGACTTCACTTTCACTTTTCACTTTCATGCACTGGAGAAGGAAATAGCAATCCACTCCAGCGCTCTTGCCTGGAGAATCCCAGGGACGGGGGAGCCTGGTGGGCTGCTGTCCATGCGGTCGCACAGAGTCGGACACGACTGAAGGGACTTAGTGGCAGCAGCAGCATAGTTAACAGAAGTCTGAAATGCAATACTTGGGTGCAGTTTCAAAAATAACAGAATGATCTTTCTTTGTTTCCAAGGCAAACCATTCAATATCACAGTAATTCAAGTCTAAGCCTCAACCAGAGGGCAGACACACTGAAACCATACTCACAGAAAACTAGTCAATCTAATCACACTAGGACCACAGCCTTGTCTAACTCAATGAAACTAAGCCATACCTGCGGGGCAACCCAAGACGGGCGAGTCACGGTGGAGAGGCCTGACAGAATGTGGTCCACTGGAGAAGGGAATGGCAAACCACTTCAATATTCTTGCCTTGAGAACCCCATGAACAGTATGAAAAGGCAAAATGATAGGATACTGAAAGAGGAACTCCCCAGGTCAGTAGGTGCCCAATATGCTACTGGAGATCAGTGGAGAAATAACTCCAGAAAGAATGAAGGGATGGAGCCAAAGCAAAAACAATACCCAGCTGTGGATGTGACTGGTGACAGAGGCAAGGTCTGATGCTGTAAAGAGCAATATTGCATAGGAACCTGGAATGTCAGGTCCATGAATCAAGGCAAATTGGAAGTGGTCAAACAAGTGATGGCAAGAGTGAACGTTGACATTCTAGAAATCAGCGAACTAAAATGGACTGGAATGGGTGAATTTAACTCAGATGACCATTATGTCTACTACTGCAGGCAGGAATCCCTCAGAAGAAATGGAGTAGCCATCATGGTCAACAAAAGAGTCTGAAACGCAGTACTTTGATGCACTCTCAAAAACGACAGAATGATCTCTGTTCGTCCCCAAGGTAAACTATTCAATATCACGGTAATCCAAGTCTATGCCCCAACCAGTAATGCTGAAGAAGCTGAAGTTGAATGGTTCTATGAAGACCTACAAGACCTTTTGGAACTAACACGCAAAAAAGATGTCCTTTTCATTATAGGGGACTGGAATGCAAAAGTAGGAAGTCAAGAAACACCTGGAGTAACAGGCAAATTTGGCCTCAGAATGCAGAATGAAGCAGGGCAAAGACTAATAGAGTTTTGCCAAGAAAATGCACTGGTCATAGCCTACACCTTCTTCCAACAACACAAGAGAAGACTCTACACATGGACATCACCGAAATCAGATTGATTATATTCTCTGCAGCAAAAGATGGAGAAGCTCTACACAGTCAACAAAAAAAAGACCAGGAGCTGACTGTGGCTTAGATCATGAACTCCTTATTACCAAATTCAGACTTAAATTGAAGAAAGTAGGGAAAACC